>OMKX01113290.1:0-11242 GCA_900302425.1 Brosme brosme | reverse complement strand
AAAGATCGTAACTAATTCATTTTTCGACCGTTTACCTTCGTTCAAACCATTAAACAAATCTACACACTTGTACCTTCAATAATACCGAAACGGAATTACGATAGCATTTATAGTTTTTTCAGAATCGCAGTTTTAGTTTCAAATCGGCATATTAGTCAGTTGGTCCCATTGAAACCGTCAGCCCATTCTGACACTTCAGTTACTTAAAAGATCGTAACTAATTCATTTTTCGACCGTTTACCTTCGTTCAAACCATTAAACAAATCTACACACTTGTACCTTCAATAATACGAAAACAGAATTACGATAGCATTTATAGTTTTTTCAGAATCGCAGTTTTAGTTTCAAAACGGATTCGTTTTCAGTTGCGCTCATTGAGTTCCGTTGACGCCAGAGCGCGAGGACGTTCAGGCACACACACACACACACGCAGTAGCTCCGGCCCACACACACACACACACACGCAATAGCTCCGCCATCCTCTTAAAGGGACAGGCAGCGGAGTGTAGCGGAGCATATTCAGTGTAATGATTCAACGTTCAGCTTTTTTGCTTCAGTTGTTCTAAATTCAAAATCATTCAATTGTTCATTCCCATGCATTCATTCATTCATTCATTCATTCATTCAATTATTATATTTCCTAGATTCAGTGTCTTCATTCTACAGACTTCATTCTAACCTTCAAAATGTTCAGCAGATTTCCTAGATTCAGTGTAATGATTCAACATTCAGCTTCAGCAGTGTAGCGGAGCATATTCAGTGTAATGTTTCAACGTTCAGCTTCAGCAGTGTAGCGGAGCATTTCAGCGTATGCATTCACACCGCAATACCTTCAGGAATTGCCATTCTAGTTTTCATTACATTTGCTTTTACATATTTAGAGAGTTGGAGATTGTAAAGTTAGTGTTTTCAGATGGTAGTTAAAGTGTGTTGCAGATAGTAGTTAAAGTGTGTTGCAGATGGTAGTTACAGTGTGTTGCAGATGGTAGTTAAAGTGTGTTGCAGATTGTAAAGGTAAAGTGTGTTGCAGATGGTAAAGTGTGTTGCAGATTGTGATGGTAAAGTGTGTTGCAGATGGTAGTTACAGTGTGTTGCAGATTGTAAAGGTAAAGTGTGTTGCAGATGGTAGTTACAGTGTGTTGCAGATTGTAAAGGTAAAGTGTGCTGCAGATGGTAGTTCAAGTGTGTTACAGATGGTACAGTTAAAGTGTGTTGCAGATGGTAGCTAAAGTGTGTTGCAGATGCTGAAGTGTGCTGCAGATGTTGAAGTTTGTTGCAGATGGTAGTTTTAAGTGTGTTTGAGATGGTACAGTTAAAGTGCGTTTCAGATGGTAAAGTAAAATAGTGTTGGAGATGGTAGTTAAAGTGTGTTAAAACTGTCAATAGTATAAGCATAGGTTTTCCAGGAGCTTGCTTGATCGCCTTTTTTAAAAGGGGTCGGGGAAGAATTTCCAAGACATTCCTAAATTGGCTAAAATAGGATGTTTATTTTTGCTTCCCCCTGGAATAATTTAACCTGCAATAAAATTTAAATAAATAATTCCAATTTTTGTAACCTATAAATCTGTTGTGGTCTCAATTTCTTTATTTTAACCCCATGCCTTATGTTAGGGGAATGTTGATTACAGTTCAAATTGAAATACAATAAGAGGTAATTTCAATACGATGACTGTATATAATAACATGGTATGTTTGGTGTTATAGCTATTTCTTTTAATATACCATCAAGTTGCTCTGTAGTGTAATTTCATCTATCCTTATCCATAAAATTTACACTCATGTTAATGTTTGCACTGACTAATCTATTCATTTAAGTTTGTAAATGTATGCAGCATTCATTTAAATTTTCTTAAAACACAAGCTAACTGACATTGTAGGGTAATAATTGGGCAGCCTGTATCTAATAAATGACAACCAAAGCTAAGATTAAAGTGTGTCCAAATAAAAACCAAACACCTGTGAGATTTCCAATACCTGATTTGAAGAGATCCTCAACCTGCCAAGATCGACTGAAGCAAAACCAGGTGTGTTGGGGTTCAATAACTACCTTGCATATTATGTCATGATAATTTACTGACCCACCAAATATATAAAAAACTCCACCTATGATTCCAAAGATAGAATATATATAATGTATAATATATATATATATATATGCAAAAGATCTGAATACTAATGCATGCACGTTCAGATCAAGAATATTCATATATTGCCGTCGTAAATACGCACAGCACACGCACACACCCTATGCGCTTTTTCCCAAAACTGCAGATCTCAGCCTGAAAACAGGTTGCGAAATCTGTAGTTTGGGGATTACGGTACTTTATCATCGAGAGGGTGGCTCTTAAAAGAGCCTTTGGTGCAAACATTGCAATGGAAAGGGACTTGGGTGCAAACAGTGGGAGGGTGCTTGTTCACTGGAGCTGGGAGGCAAGTGCTGTCACGATGTTGTCCAGGAATAGCCAATTCCCAGCAACACTCAAATGTGTCCCATCCCTAGCCAACAGATCCAGGCCGATGTTGGGATGCATAATACAGCCCATCTCCATGTCGTTCCAAAAACGATTCATGGACCAGTTCAGCCATCGTCTGGTTCTCTCGAGACCACGACTGCTGCGACCGGTCTGACCTCTCCAGGTCCGGCGAGGGAGAATGTCGGAGAACACCAACTTCGTTGTTGGAAACAACAGTTTTATATGCTGTACGTCCTCCCTCATTTTCCTGAATACACTGAAAAAAGTGAAACCACTGTGTCATTCCTTTAAAGTGTATTTTTAAATTGGTCTAATGAAAAATTATGCGTTCATGTTTAAACCTGATAATTTCAGTTTGCTTCAAAGCAAATGTCACTACCTGTGGACAAAATTAAAAAAAACACTTCTACTCAAATGGTATTTTCACTTCAAACCAAACGTTTTCCTGTCACGTGACCATGTGACGTCACGTCAGACCGCTCTTTTCGACGTTGAAGTCCGCCATTGTTGTTTCCTCGCATCAAGTGCGGACGGCAAGAGTGGACTGTCTGTCCTGTGTGGAAAACTCCTTAAAACAAGGTAAGAATTCAAAACTGTGGTGTTTTAGTGCAACACGCGCTTTCCGTGTACATTTATGGTCAGTGGCAGAGTGAACAACTGACATTATCTTAAAGACTGGCTTTGAATTTTGTGCACTACGCACATGCTAGCTAAACGAGGTCGGTTGCAGAAACATTAGCAACAACTACGTAGTTCTCGTTGCCTGTGTTTAACAAGTGCAGAGTTAATGTTGTTAATATTATTGTGAAGTCGCGTTATGAAAGAATAAGCGTAAATTATTGTGATAAGGCTTGAATGAGGACAACTAGAAATGGGAGCCACGTTTTTTTTTTTTTTTTTTTTTCTCAGGTGGGCTGCAGTCAGGTCCACACCACGCAGACACACACGTAGTGCTGTATCTGCAGCCGAGTGAGAGGCGAAGACCGTGAAACTCCAGTCCGCGGTGTAGGGTAAGTTGTGATAATACTTGAATATGGTAAACTAGAAAAGGGAGTGGGTCTACCCGGCCACGTTTTTTTTTTCTTTCCCCCAAGTGGGCTGCACACACACACTGCTGTCTCTGCAGCAGAGTGGGGCAAAGACGGTGAAACTCGGCGGTGGGTTAGAGGAATGTCAAGTAATTGTGATTTGCCATGGTCAATGAATACATTTTGTAGGTGTATGAACGTAGCTCCAGCCTGAGGGGGGAGGGGGAGCGGAGAAAGAGTGTGATTTTGTGAGGGAGTTAATTGAAAGTTTACTGTTATGATGCGGTGTTCGGCGCTTCTTAATTAATTGCCGTCGTTGGTAAACAAACACACATGGCTTGATGCGGCTATCGAATTTCACAGCTGTGAGATGATTGGCTGTTTGCCTGTCAGGGAGCATTCAGGGATATGATTGGCTGTTTGAATGCTAGGCAGGGAGCACATGTGGGACTATTTGTTACATGATTGGCTGATTGTTTATGAATGGGACATATTTGAAGCCATGTTTTTTCCCCCAAAAAATAAAATAGTGTGCAGAGTAAATAAATTGCAGACAATATTTGCATTCATTCAGTGGGACCCAGTATCAAAGGATCCACAGAAGAGGAAGGGTTTATTATTACATTCTCTCATCTGTCAGTATAATCCAGTATAGTACAATACCAGAATGCCTAAGGTCTAATAAATTGGAGTCTGTAGTGACAATCATGGACAATACCAACTGTCCCAACAAAAAACTAAATGTGAAATCTTCCATTTCTGTTACAGGTTTGCTCCTGAAAAGATTGCAGTTGGTAAGTCCGTAAATGAACAACTGTGGAAATTATTTTAATGGATGTTTAAGTGACATTAGTGTCATTTACATTTTTTTATTTGTTATATTTCACTAATTGCAAACAGAAATAACTTCAGTTTCATCAGACAATAACAATAAAAAAGGAAAACAATGTAATACAGTTTTAAATAATGTTAAAAAGGGGAGTAAAAATGTTTAAGTTAAAAGATTGATTGCAGCTATTGTGGCAAGAAATACCGTAAATCATAGTTTTTTGTGTCTCATACACTATGGCCATGCACTTATGCCAGCTGTTGAATTAGCTATAGTGGTGTCTGCAGATTTTCAGGATGGTGTGATTAATTCATAAGATTTACATTTCAATACTAGTTTTAAAATACTCTGAATTAATATAATGAAATGAATAACTACTAGCTTTTAGGGGTGCTGCTTTCCTTCTGAAGAAGTAACTTGATAAACAACTGCTTTGTTAGATTAAATGCAAATGAACCATCTACCATGTGGCATTTTACTAATTGCATTAAGTGTTAAATGGGTAAGGTGGGTCTTCTTTTTCTTTTCTAGTCTTCCAATGAATGTGGAAATGCAAAGACTGTGGCGCCTGTCTCTCACGAAGATCTGAGCTTCTTAAACATTACAAGCTTGAGCACAGACATTATGGACGCCACCACTCCTACCCATGCATCCATTTAAACTGCCCTTGTACCTGCAAAACTTGGAAGGCACTTTTGACCCACTTGTCAAGATCTCATCAGCCATCATCACAAACTGAAACTGACTTGACCACATTTAAATGTCTCTTATGCCACATCAATGAACGTTCAACTTAAACAGACTATTTTCAACATATAGCTCAGCATCTGAAAAACAGTGAAACAGTTGATTGTGTGTTTAAGGGTTGTTCGTACAGAACAAATATTTATGGTTCATTTAGAACTCACAGAAGCAGAAATCATAAGAATTACACAGTAAATGACTTAAAGCCTGAAATACTTGTGAAACAGGGGTCAAGCGGAGGTCTTTCGGTCGAAAGCCATGACAGTGTCCAGATTGATATTGAGCCCTCAGACGTAAGTAGAGAGGACCTGGATGATTCAAGTTTTGATGTAAATGATTTGGCACATAATGCAGAGCTCAAAGTTGCTTCACTCTTACTGAAGCTTGAACATATCTATCTTGTCTCCAGTGTTGCTGTTGATGAACTTTTACAAGAGTTTAACTATTTACTTGGCACTGCTTCTGTACCCCTTGTCCATCAAAACATATCTCAGCACTTACAGAATGAAAATTATCAAGTAGATTAGACTATTGTGCAAGAGCTAGCATCTACTATTTGCAAGTCAAATCCAATTACAGCAGCTTTTGGTAGTCGTGGCCCACTTTCCACTGCCTGGAGGCGAAAGACATACTACAAAAAACATTTTAAAACTGTAGAACCCACAGAATTTGTTCTTGATTCCCAAAACAAAAAATCATTTCAATACATCTCTATACTAAAATCTTTACAGCAGATCCTAAATTGTCAAACTTTTTTAGATTTGTCAATCAATTTGAAATCTCCCCATCAAATTCAGTCTGATAAAATTCAGTATAGATGCTTTTATGATGGTAGTAAGTATAAAGAAAATGTGCAGTTGTCAAAAGATTGTGCTATTTCACTTACATTATACATCGATGACTTTGAAATCTGCAACCCCCTAGGAACTTCAAGAAAAAAACATAAAATCTGTGGGGTATATTGGACATTGGGGAACTTACCTGCTAGTTTTCACTCATCACTGTCTAATATATATTTAGCTGCACTTATTCGTAGTGAGGATGTTAAGTGCTATGGTTTTGAGAGTGTACTGAAGCCATTAATAGATGATCTCATTACCTTACAACAAGAAGGACTGTTTATTGCCAAGTTGGGGAAAACTGTGAAAGGGTTTGTTCATTGTGTAGTGGCAGACAACCTCGGGGCGCACAGTTTGGCAGGGTTTGTGGAAAATTTTTCAGGTAAATATGTTTGCAGGTTCTGTACAGCAGAAAATGTAGACATTCAAACAACAGAGGTCAGGTCTGGAGCATTTTGTTTAAGAAGCGAGGAAATTCATACTTCTCATCTTAAAGCTATTGAAGAAAATTCATTTGATTGTCATTTTGGTGTAAAAAGAAAGTGTGTTCTGTCAGAAAATCTGCCATATTTCAGTGTGACAGAGAGTTTTCCCCCAGATATAGCTCATGATCTGTTTGAAGGAATTATTCCTGTTGAGATTGCTCTTTGTCTTACTGTGCTAATTTCCAAAAAATATTTTACATTAGCAAATTTGAATGAAGCAATAACAACATTTCCATTCAAGTGGACTGATAAAACAAACCGCCCCCATCTTGTGCCCCTCACCTATGCTACAAAAAGAACGATTGGAGGGAATGCACATGAGAATTGGAGCCTGTTGAGATTTCTTCCTCTCTTGATTGGAGCCAGAGTTCCTTCAAACGAACCAGCATGGCAGGTCCTGTGTGATTTAAAGGACATAGTAGAACTTGCTGTTGCACCTCTTCATACTGAGGACTCCATTTCTTATCTAGACTTCAAGATATCTGAACACAGGGCAGTATTCCAAGAGGTTTTCCCCCACGAAAGAATACGGCCCAAACTTCATTTTCTCGAGCATTATCCCCAGTTGATTCGCCAGTTTGGCCCCCTTGTTGCACTATGGACTATGAGATACGAAGCCAAACATAGCTTTTTCAAAAGAGTAATCCGTCATACGAACTGTTATAAAAATGTATTGTGTTCATTAGCCCAGAGGCACCAATTTCAGACTGCATATAATCTGCACATGTCTGAATTTGCTAAACCATCTTTGGAGGTTACTGACATTTCAACACTTTCCCTTGATGTTATCAATCAGGATATTGCACTAGCAGTCAAAGAGAAACACCCACATATGGACACTGTGAACCTTGCAAAAAAATGTATCCTACAACGGCTATAACTACAGGACTGGAATGGTGGTAGCCCATGGGTCTCTGGCTGGACTTCCAGAGTGTTGTGAAATAGTTCATATGATTGTTCTACAAGAGACACTCATTTTCATCATCAAAAAATTGGATGCCTGGTACCTGGAGCATTATCGAGCTTATGACTTGGTCATATCCGCCAGTAAACAACTACAGCTTGTTGGGGTGCAAGAACTGACTGATCCCTACCCTCTGGCTCACTACATGGTTGGCGGACGGCGCATCATCTCTCTCAAGAGATACATACATGCATAAGGTTGTATATGAATGGGTGTAGGTTTGGAAAAGTAGAATTCTTTAAAAGTAGCTTTTGTTTTATCAGTCTGTTTAATTTTCAGAAAAAATACATACAATTTGCCAAGAATGTCCCGTTATTTTCACCAGAATTGTAAATTAGATCTATGTTGTGGCCAATTATGTACTTCAACTAATACTATTATTTTTTATTCTTGTTTTTACTAGATACTTTTGGATGCCTGGTATCTGGAGCATTATCGAGCATATCCCCCACTAAACAACTTCAGCTTGTTGGGGTGCGAACTGACTGATCCCTACCCTCTGGCTCACTACATGGTTGGTGGACGGCACATCATCTCTCTGAGGAGATACATATAAGGTTGTATATGAATGTGTGTAGGTTTAGAAATTCAGAAAAATTACATATAGTTTGCCAAGAATGTCCCTTTATTATTTTTCTTGTTTTTACTAGATACTTTTGGGTGGACTGACACAATGGAGAGAAGGCCAGCTAAGCTGAGGGTTATCTTGAATCCTGATGACACCAGGAAGCTAATTCTGCCTGGTGGTATTCCAGAGACAGTGGAGGAACTCATCAATCAAGTGAGGAAAGTGTGTAGATTAAATTGCAATGTTAGACTGCAGTACCAAGACAGAGACTTTGGAGATGCACTAGTGAACTTGACATCGACTGCTGAACTTGAAGATTTTGCAACTATCAAGGTCATTCCACTAACTGATGATGACCAAACCATCCCTGTCTGTGATGATTTGGTGTCCACTGAAACTGATGACACAGAGCTCCTGTCCTCACCCTCAAGCTCTGTCTCTAAAAGAACCCGGTTGTGGCCAAGGGAGTTTCCCATCCCAATATTCTCCTATGACACTGAGCTCCAGTTAGAGAAGGGAAATGCAGTGTATATCTCCTCCAAGACACCATTGACTCCAAGTCCAAAGACAATATCAGACATTCTGAGAAACGTAGCTGAAGAGATTTACAAGTACAAACCGTACCCAACAGATGCTGACTTTAGCGACGTAGCACAAGCGCTAATTAAGAAGCATCCATGCCTCTATGAACCCGGTTCATACAATGGTTGCTACGGATGGAAACAGGCTGAAGACAAAAATGGGCAACTACCGTACTCAGCTGAAGGGAATTGGATGTGCTGAATTACTTGCAAATTCGCTGAAATCCAAAGCTCCAGAGGATGCATTGCCTGCAAAAAAAGTCAAGAGACCTAGGAGAGGAGAAGCCAACCACATACCTGACATTCCAACTGGAGAGACCTCAGATAATTTGGAAGATGAAAGACTGTCACTTTTGACAGAAGTGAAGAAGCGAAACAATCGTTCAGTGATAAAGAACAAAATGGACAAGACCTTTTCACTGCGAAGACAGGAAATTGTGGCAAAGGAATCGGGTGTGGAGGAGTTGAAAGAGAGATGGCCTGCATTGTTTACAGTGGATGAGGTAATTCATTCTTTCAATCAATAGCAATAGGTCAGTGGTGGCCTGTAAATTAAATTATATTTATATCTCCTATTATATGAAACCTGTGAACATTTTTTTGCCAAAGCAGTCACAAAAATGTCACAAAAGATCTTACAGCACAGAGTTTTAATGCAATATCTAATGTCATAACTTACATATGTGATATTTTATTTTATAAAGATCAATGCTGAATTCACGAGGATCACTACTGTTCCACTTCAACCACGATTCCTGGCCTCCTTGGACAAGCACCACAGCAAGCTGATTGAGATCATCAGGAACAAGGGAGGAGCTGTCAGGGAGAAGACCCGGGATGTGCTTAAAGTTCTTGATCAGGTGTATACTTACTGTAATACTGCAAAACTCACCTTACATCACATAAATAGTAACATTGTAAATCGAAGCAATTGTGTTAATGTCTCATATTGTCATCACATTTGATTGTGGAGTTGGATTACATGTTGTAAGAAGCACAATGTGCATCTTGACGTTTGCGCAAATCATTTGTTTGATTACTGGACAATTACTGTAAGTCTAAGTTCCCATTGATGCATTTTCATGTTTGCATCTTCAGTCAAGTTGCACAGTTCAACAGCATGAATTTTTATTGTTTATGTTTGCACTTGCACCTAGAGCCTTGATGTAAGCCTAAGGAGAGAGTGTCTGCTGAAGTGCCTCATCCCTTACCTTGGGGAAGATGTACAAAAACTCATCAAGGAGTTTATGGTAAGAAGTTTTGCATTATTCTATTAAGCTTTAGACAATCCTAACTGAAGTATCAACAAATATTAGTCAAAAAGGTGAGGTATAAGGTCCAAAAGCGCCATCTGCTGGTCAGCAAACAAGTGCTCTCAAAGTGCACATCTGCTCCCCATAACCCGTTACGCAAATACTGCCATTTTTGACATCGCGCAATGCATTGTGGGTATGCACCGATGCACTCTGGGATTGAAAGCGTCCAAACAACACTGCAGCACCGTGCTCCTCTGACAGACGGGCCACGGCCGCAATGGACACAGAAGATAACTTTAGTAATATGACGGTTAGTCATAAATGTAAACGGAATAAAAATAAAACTAGTGAAACTAGTAAATCAACTTGGAGCTCGAGCGTTTATAAGAACCAGGCGCACATTTGCAACAGGCTACTTATTTTTGCACTGACCAGCACCCATTATGCACAGAACAAGGAGGTCACTGCAGGAACACTAGAACAAAACTACTTTTCCCCCCGACATATCTTTATTGACATCAAACAATAAATACGACAGCTTGTCTGTTTTACCACGACACAGGAGCTGATCAGAGTAGGGGTGTCAACGTTTACAATTTTTTTTGTGTCTAACAAAGGCTTTTTATTTATTATTAATTTCAAACAATTCTTATGCTCAGCACAGAAAATCTATAATATAATCTCTGTTGTTACTGTTCAAAAGAGTCAGATTAGAAGGAAGGGTCGGATCGAGAGCAGCATTCATTTACAAGTTTAATCTGCACCAATTAGCCTACACTTTTTCTGAATAAATGTACGGCCACAGACTATAGGCTACCGGCTCTTCCCTTGGCTCAGTAATCGGACCGGGCACGACCGGACAGGTTCGGATCGAAAACATTTACTACCAGGGTTTTTTCTGAATTATAAATATTGAGGCGGCCACCTCTGTCTGCGTTTGTACGGAGGGAGAGATCGCGCTGATTCACTGCTGTATACTTTCTCTCTGAGCGTCTCTGCCTACAGATGTTCAGCTGAGGGAATACGCTGCTCAGCTGTTGAGCTGAGCGTCAGGAGCAAGTTGATAACCAGCTTCGTAGTACCGTGTTAACTCAGACCGGGGCTTGAGGTTTTGTTAAGATGGAACATGAACACAAAGCCGAGTCTCCTTCGCAGTACAGCTGAAGGAGTCGGTGTTGTTGTTTTTTTCCCCCCTCGGCCTTTATTCTGAAGGGACAGCTGGAAAGAGACCGGTAGGCTATGCGGAGATAGAGTGAGGGGGAACACAACCGTACAACCGTATATTATTGTGTTACAGCGTCCTCACCTGTCAGTCAGCGGCTCCTCCTGCTCGCTCTCTCGCGTGAAGGTGCACACAGACACACACAAACACGGGAGCGTGACAGGTTGTGCTGGACTAATAAGGACTGTGTCGTGGTAACACAGACAAGCTGTCGTATTTATTGTCTGATGTCAATAAAGATATCTCGGGGGG
>OMKX01113276.1:0-10739 GCA_900302425.1 Brosme brosme | reverse complement strand
GAGGAAGAACACGCTGTCACTGAGAGCCAACAGGAAGTATGAGATGAAACAAGATGGCTGCCTGCTCCAGCTCCTCATCAAGGACCTCAAACCAGACGACAGTGGCAGCTACTCCTGTCAAGTAGGAGGATCAGAGACTTCTGCTAGTCTGGCTGTGACGGGTGAGTTAATATAGTGTACTGGTTGATATTTAATGTTAAAGGCTATTAGTCCAATGTCAGATGGTAGGGACATTATTGGAAAAGTCCAGAATTTTAATAAAAAGTTGAACTATGCTAAATGCAGTGAGTCTCTTCTGAATAATTCCCTCCTGCTTTATGGTTACATATTGGACCAAAACAGCCTGACATATTCTGGAGCATCATGTTCTCAGACATGAACTGCCTCCTAAGTAACCGAGGAGAATCTGTTATCTACCTCCTCTTGTTCACTCTGTATATGCTCTCCTTGGTTTGTCATCAGTTGGAATCGAATGTCATTAATTTGTTACGCTGATGACACTCAGCTGTACAAAGTCATTTGTTGGCTGAAGAATTGTAAATAGTCTGCAACCTGTCATAAAATTACAACATATGCAACAAATTGGCCAGCTCTATGATTTTGCCCAAAATATGTATTTTCCTAAAATCAAACACATCTCAATGCTCCATATCCATCTCTCCTCCAGAACTCCTTCCATCTTTCGAGAAGGAGCTACAGAGTGTGGAGGCTGAGGAGGGAGGGTCTGCCTCTCTGTCTTGTGAGCTTTCTAAGCCTCCTCAGCCTGGAGTGTTGGTGCAGTGGAGGAAGAACAGGCTGCCACTGAGAACCAACAGGAAGTATGAGATGAAACAAGATGGCTGCCTGCTCCAGCTCCACATCAAGGACCTCAAACCAGAGGACAGTGGCAGCTACTCCTGTCAAGTAGGAGGAGCAGAGAGCTGTGCTAGTCTGGTTGTGACAGGTGTGTTCATACTCTCCTTGATCATTAGGCATTATAAAGACTCACTTCAATTCAAGGTGGTATTTTTGCATGTAATGACATGTTCAGATTCCAGGCAGTTGTAGTTAAAGGGTTGTAAACAGTGTAAAGTTAATTGTTCTGGAGTAATTTGCTAATGAAAAGTGTACTTATGCTAAATTCAGAGTTTGCAGCATACAGTTCATCTGTTGCATGGTCTCATATTTGACCATAAACATGGCATTTCAGTTTACCTGGTTGATGCTCATCTTTGATTATATCATCAGCTGGTCGGGAATATAGTTAATCTCTATGCTGATGATACCTAGCCGTACCAAGGTATCCAAGATGTCGTACATCTTATTGACAATGGTGTGGAATCGGTCATACATGCAAAGATATCCTATAGATTGGCCAGCCCTATGAATGTGCTGAAAGAATTTGCTTAGCGTCAAAAGATGTGTAGATTAACCATATCCATTGGTCCTCCAGAACTCCTTCCATCTTTCAAGAAGGAGTTACAGAGTGAGGAGGCTGAGGAGGGAGAGTCTGCCTCTCTGTCCTGTGAGCTTTCTAAGCCTCCTCAGCCTGGAGTGTTGGTGCAGTGGAGGAAGAACAGGCTGCCACTGAGAGCCAACAGGAAGTATGAGATGAAACAAGATGGCTGCCGGCTCCAGCTCCTCATCAAGGACCTCAAACCAGAGGACAGTGGCAGCTACTCCTGTCTAGTAGGAGGAGCAGAGAGCTCTGCTAGTCTGGCTGTGACAAGTGAGTTAATATAGTGTACTGGTTGATATTTAATGTTATAGGCTATTAGTCCAATGTCAGATGGTAGGGACATTATTGGAAAAGTCCAGTATTTTAATAGAAGGTTGAACTATGCTAAATGCAGTAAGTCTCTTCTGAATTACTCCCTACTGCTTCATGGTTACATATTGGACCGAAACAGCCTGACGTATTCTGGAGCATCATGTTCTCAGTCATGCACTGCCTCCTTAGTAATGGAGGAGAATCTGTTCTCCGCCTCATCTTGTCACTCTGTATATGCTCTCCTTGGTTGGTCATCAGTTGGAATCGAATTTCATTAATTTGTTACGCTGATGACACTCAGCTGTACCAAGTCCTTTGCTGGCCTTAGAAGTGTGAATGGGCTCAGCCACTTCATACAAATGCAATATATGCTACAAATAGGCCAGCTCTATGATTTCTCCCATCAAATATTTTTTCCTAAAATCAAACATATATCAATTGTCCTTATCCATCTCTCCTCCAGAACTTCTTCCATCTTTCAAGAAGGAGTTACAGAGTGAGGAGGCTGAGGAGGGAGAGTCTGCCTCTCTGTCCTGTGAGCTTTCTAAGCCTCCTCAGCCTGGAGTGTTGGTGCAGTGGAGGAAGAACAGGCTGCCACTGAGAGCCAACAGGAAGTATGAGATGAAACAAGATGGCTGCCTGCTCCAGCTCCTCATCAAGGACCTCAAACCAGAGGACAGTGGCAGCTACTCCTGTCAATTAGGAGGAGCAGAGAGCTCTGCTAGTCTGGCTGTGACAGGTGAGTACATATTGTACTGGTTCATTTGTGATCTTAAAGGCCAGGAAACCAATTTAAGATGGTAAATTTGTGTATGCCATGGCATGAGGTCATTAGTGAAAGGGGATTTGACAGCTATACTAAATAGTGATTGTCAACATCATTAATCACTGAGCCATCTGTGGATTTTGGTTGAGTGTACGGATGGTCCTAAATACATTGTGATACTATTTATAATACTGTCAGCATCATCACATTGCTCCAGTGGCCACCTGCCCCAACCCAGAGTTCAATTTGTGTCATCAGCTGGCAAGGAATATGATTGAATTGCTATGCTGATGACAAACAGTTTTACAATGGCGTCTAAGGTGTTGGGTAACGCCATGTCAATGGGCTGAAATGCCCAGTGCTATAGAAACGGCAGAACTTTGATTGACCCTTGAAGAGGCTGTTGCCTAATATTTCAAATAATACAATGATCCATATCCATCCCTCCTCTAGAACTCCATCCATCTTTCAAGACGGAGCTACAGAGTGTGGAGGCTGAGGAGGGAGAGTCTACCTCTCTGTCCTGTGAGCTTTCTAAGCCTCCTCAGCCTGGAGTGTTGGTGCAGTGGAGGAAGAACAGGCTGTCACTGAGAGCCAACAGGAAGTATGAGATGAAACAAGATGGCTGCCTGCTCCAGCTCCTCATCAAGGACCTCAAACCAGAGGACAGTGGCAGCTACTCCTGTCAAGTAGGAGGAGCAGAGAGCTCTGCTAGTCTGGCTGTGACAGGTGGGTTAATATAGTGTACTTGTTGATATCTAATGTTAAAGGCTATTACTCCAATGTCAGATGGTAATGGCATTATTGGAAAAGTTCGGTATTTTAGTACAAAGCCTAATAATGCTAATTGCAGTGCGTATCTTCTGAATGACTCCCTACTGCTTTGTGGTCACATATTGGACCAAAACAGCCTGACATATTCTGGAGCATTATTTTCTCAGACATGAACTGCCAACTTAGTAACCGAGGAGGATCTGTTCTCCACCTCATCTTGTCACTCTGTATATGCTCTCCTGGTTCGTCATCAGTTGGAATCTAATGTCATTCATTTGTTACGCTGATGACACTCAGCTGTACCAAGTCATTTGTTGGCTTAAGAAGTGTTAATGAGCTCGGCCACGTCATACAAATACAATATATGCTACAAATAGGCCAGCACTATGATTTTGCCCAAAATATGTTTATTCCTAAAATCAAACACATCTCAATGCTCCATATCCATCTCTCCTCCAGAACTCCTTCCATCTTTCAAGAAGGAGGTACAGGATGCAGAGGCTGAGGAGGGAGAGTCTGCCTCTCTGTCCTGTGAGCTTTCTAAGCCTCCTCAGCCTGGAGTGTTGGTGCAGTGGAGGAAGAACAGGCTGCCACTGAGAGCCAACAGGAAGTATGAGATGAAACAAGATGGCTGCCTGCTCCAGCTCCTAATCAAGGACCTCAAACCAGAGGACAGTGGCAGCTACTCCTGTAAAGTAGGAGGAGCAGAGAGCTCTGCTAGTCTGGCTGTGACAGGTGAGTTTGTAAAACAAATCTCATTGGACGTATGTTTATATCTCTGCAAAGACAGACTTACTAATGAAACATTTTGCAAATTGTGTTTAGCGATGGAATTGGATCTCCCTAAGAAGACAGAGCCGGTCAAGATAATGCCTTTTTCAAAAGAGAGCATTGTCAAACACACTCCTCCAATGTCAATGGTCACGTCTGGTTCCGAAGATGTGAAACCTGTTCGATTGTCCCAGACCTGCGTTACTGACCAAGAAGTTGAACTGGAACCAAATTTGGAACCTAAAGTCTCAAAGCCTGAACAAAGGAAGAAGCATGAAGACCAAGGAGACACTTTGGCACACATAGCACTTGAGAAAGACAGGGAGGAAGAGCACAAAGCTAAGCAGCTAGATGGAACCCAAGACAAAAACAATGAAATGAACAAGCGACGCATGTCAGGTTCTCAAGATATCAAAGTCGTGCGATTTGACATTAATGACCCAGAAAATGAACCGGAGCCAAGGGTGGAACCTCAAGTGCCAAAGCCTGTCCCAAGGAGGAAGTATGATCTCCAAAGAGACACATTGCCATTAAAGTCACTGAAAAAAGACAGTGAGGAAGTGCATGAAGTGAAGCAGCTTGAAGGTAAACAAGAAACAATTCTGGAAGTTGACAAGAGACGTATGTCAGGCAGTCAAGATACCAAGGTTGTGCGATTTGACATTTCTGAACCAGAAGGTGAACTGGAGGAAAGCGAGGAACCTAAAGTGCCAAAGCCGGTCCCAAGGAGGAAGTATGAAAGAGACACATTGCCACTAAAGTCTCTGAATAAAGACGGTGAGAAGGGGCATGAAGTTAAGCAGCTTGACGCAAACCAAGATCAAACTATTGAGGTCGACATGAGACAAATGTCATCAGCTTTGTCACTAGAGAAGCAGAGTGAGACAGCCTCAAATGAAGCACAGATGGTGAGACCTCTGCAGCCGGCCAAGATGAATCAAAAGAAGGAGAAAGAGACAGAGGAACAGAAAGAAAAACTATCATCAACACATTGGGGGAAAACAAGAGATGATGATCAGATGTCAGCACCCACTCCACAGGGACAAAGTGAGATTGAAAAGGGAGAACAAATGCCTTTGGAAGCACCACAGAAGTATGTAGGGAACGAACCAGTGAAGCCTCAAAAGGGGACGTCTACCACAAAGGAGGATGACGTAGAAAAGAGAGAGGAGGTGCCTTTGAGACCACCGGTAAGAACTAAAGGGAAACCTACTGCGTTAAGCAAAGCATCCGAGTCCAGCTTCAAGGAAAGCGGTGAGAGGCAACCATCAAAGGATGATCCTGAACAAGACCAGGTGGTCGAAGATAGTGTACCAATACATAAAACATCTGTAATGGAAGCCACTGAGAAGAAGTCACTGAAACCTCTTGAAGAAAGGCCCTCAGCAGATACTTTGGACGAAGAGGCGGTAAAGACACAAGAACGGCCTATCGTGATAGAGACCAAACCACCAAAACCACCGGCGAGGACCAAAGGCAAGGCCAAGAGGACATTGGGAAGCCAGTTCTCAAGAGACTCCGAGGCAAGTCAAGATGAAGAACAGGTCGTGGTCATTCCTGTGTTTAAGAAGGAAGTTCAGGGAGCTCAAGACTCGGTAAAACCTTTCGAGAAGAAATGTGAGGAGGCTACTGAAGGTGAGAGGGAAAGACCTGTCCCACGAGACATCAAGACAGAACAGGAAGCTGAACAACTAGTCAAGAGTAGAGAGGAGGACGTGGAAATGAAACAGCCAGTGCTGCAAGTGGAGCCCCCAAACAGGAAGCCTAAATTGGACGAGGGCAGAAAGCACGCCGTGCGACCGATGCGCTTGGAGAGCGAGACACCGGAGCCCCGTGATAACGTTCCTCTTCTCTTCATTACGGAGGACGACACCTTCTCCGAAGCAGCGTCTGAGAAAACCGTGGACTCCAGCAACATCCAGCCTTTAGGTTTCAACGTTAACACTCCAACTCAGCCTGCTTCCATCCAGCCATTACCTCAGGTGACCCAACCACCACAGACACCGACGGAAGCTCCAGAAGATATCGGGGATATTATTGACAATGAACCCGAGATGCTGGAGGCTGCTGTCAAGATTCAGGCTGCGTTCAAAGGTTACAAGGCCCGTAAAGACATGCGCCCGGTCTTCAAGGAGGTGTTTAAGAACCAGAGCGTGGAACTCGGTGGTATGGTCCATTTGGAGTGTGTTGCAGAGGGAAAGCTCGAGGCTGTTCGCTGGCTTAAACACGGACAGCAAATAATCACTGACCAGCGTCACAGGGTGAGGACTTCAGAAAAGGGTGTCCTTGTACTGGAGGTCACCGACGTGAACCTCATGGACAGTGGCGTTTACACCTGTGAAGTCGTTAATAAGTTTGGTGTGATCTCCTATAGCGGTAACATAACCGCACAACAACAACCAACGGCAGCCACCACCACCAAGCCTGTACACTCACCGCTTGCAGCCATAATGCCCCTTCAACCCGTTCCCCAGAAGCCTCAAGCCCTGGCCAAGCCAATGCCCCAGGCTCCTCCTCCAACCCAGGCTCCGCCTCCAACCCAGACTCCGGTAGCCCCTGTAGCCTTAGCCGATGAGTCGACCGGCTTTGTTGTTGAGAGCGAGAGCGTATCTCTATGGGAGGCCTACAACCTGACAGAGCAGGACACCCAAATGAGTCTGCAGGAGAGGAGGCGAGCCTCGCTTATTCCTGCCAGTTCCAGTAAGTGAAATGGTACAATGGATCAGGGCGTGTTCACTTGAGACTCGCTTGGACACGGTCGTGAGCCACTCCGTTGTTTTCCTATAGAGAGAGCGCCGTGGCCATTTTAGGGAGGGGAGGGGCGTCTGACCTCGCAGCGGTTTGCCGCGGAGGGGAATGGCTTCAAAGTTGACCTGATTTTAACTCTGACCCAATGACGTAATATGCTAACCAATAGAATTTCAGTCCAAAAATCCAGAATGTTTTTAGTTGTAGCTGATATAAACGTGCACAACGCCAAACCTAGTGACTCGCAAGGTGTCTGACTGCGTCTCAAGTGACTCCACTACAGAGTGTCAATACCATCAGGGAGCATCTAGTATGAGATGCTCCTGGCTGTCACTACCGTTAACTCCTTCCTCGTTCTTTAGAAACGAGAGGTGTAACAGCAATCCAGTATCCCTAATGCACACATACAGTATTTCGATCACCTTGTAAACTGGGAATCTCGTGCACTGACCCTTCTCTCCCAGTGTCCAGCCCCTCCGACTACGACACCGCTCCAGACTACATGGAAGCCCTGGAAACCGCTCCTGAACTCAGGTCAGATATGGTGGATGCATGCCCCATTTTGAATGATACCATTGCGCTGTGGCAGCATAACCAACATAAGATAATCATCACAGCGAGGATCACGAACAAGAGGAACAGACGGCCGTAACGGACGATAAAGAACCGACGACGGAAACTCAACCGCAAAAGAAACTCCTGAAGGTCAAAGGTCAGCATGGCCAATTTCTAAACGAACCATCATCGAGGACACGCCTTGAAGCACAGCTTATGACGCGTTTCTGTGTATTTTTTCCCAGGTGAATTTGAAGGCACATCAAGGACACCGTCTCCAAAGCACCACCGTGCACACACACCTTTAGCTGGCACCGTCTCAGGATCAGAGTCCGAGGGGGATGAAGATAGAAGAGAGGTTGACCTTTTTCTTTGTATAACATGCTCTTTTCTATGACACACTCGTTTTCACATACAGAATGTCTGCATACAAACGTCCGTGGTAATGCCTGGTGTTCATTGCTTTACTTGACCAGACCTTTGACGTCTACGTGGCCCGAGCGGACTGCAGTCCTAGCAGTGGAAATAAGGAGGCTTTTATTCTGAAGGAGGGCCAGTATGTGGAGGTCCTGGATTCTGTCCACCCGGACAAGTGGTTGGTTCGCACGAAGCCGACCAAAAACAACCCTGTCCGGCAGGGATGGGTCTGTCCAGCCTATCTGGAGAAGAAGAGAAACGTAAGAAATATACTTTGTATTTCCTTTGTGCATTTTCATTGAAATGCAGCAGACAAAAATGCTAATTCTCTGCTAATAACCTCTGTAAATGTTTGATTTACATTAGCTTGTATAATTCCCATAGAAATGATAGGATAACAACTAACATGTTCTTGCTGTACAGCTAAATACATGAACAACACATGTTACATTTACATTTACATTTATGGCATTTAGCAGACGCTTTTATCCAAAGCGACTTACATTAAGTACATTTGTCAGACGAAAGAGAAAGAATAATATATCGCTGTCGGCAATATATGTTCAGACGGGAACCCTGAAATTGCATATTTGCATATTCTTTCAAAACAAAAACACTTATTATTGGGAGTGGTATTGACTGAACACTAAATCTCCACTTGGACCAGGAGACGTTCCCACTGAGGAGAGCGCCTCAGGAGGATCTGGATGGGATTGGGTCGACAGGAGAGGAGTACAGGAGGACACTGAGGTCTGTCACATCTGCAGCATCTGCATAACACCAGGGAATCGTGACCTGCATTTAAAATGATGCCTATATGCCTGATACATGCTGATGCCAATGCATCACACCAGGGTGGAAATGGCTGATACCTGATTATTACAGTAGGGAATGTAAAGGTGGTAAATACACATACGTCTTTATAGTAATACATAACACTGATGATAATATAAAATGATCTCTGTCTTAAGCCAATTGATCCAGGGCCTGGTCGATGGGGAGGAGGAGTTTGTGAAAGAGATGATGGACTTTGCGTCTCATCACCTGGAGACCGGCCGCCATGTCCCGGCCAGCGTTCTCACCCAGAGAGAAAACGTCTTCAGGAACATCAGCGACATCATACTCCTCCACCAGAGGTGAAACCTACCTTATTGTCAGACATCTTTTAAGCTATAAGCTATACAATGTCCTTTCCTCTTCCTCCTGATTGCTTAGGATACTTGTTTGTAGTACTGCAGGCTTTCATTGTCAGTCACTTATAAGTCCCTTTGGATAAAAAGTCAACTGTAAATGGATGTGCTCTTTCACAGTGTGTCTGCTGTCTATATATCTTCACGTGTGTCGAATCAAGCGTCCACAATCGTGCTGATGTAGGGCCTGACTCTGAGACTTGTCCCTCCAGATCTGTCCTGCCCAGGCTGAGTGACTGCGCCACAGATGACGACGTGGCCATGCATCTGCTCAAGCAGGCGGAGGACTTTGAGAAGTACGTCCACTACATGGTGGGCCAAAGCCAGGCAGAGGCCTCCGTCACTGAGAAAGCTGTCCAGCAGTACTTAAACACAAGGGTAACATCCCCTCCACCAAATCCATCATGTTAGATACCTATGCATAGAAGACCCAGTGCTTCTTGTCTAAACTGGTTGTTTTTGAAAGTTGAAATCCACAGGGAGCATGTTTGATGTAGCCACCTGTTTTACACACTAGGACGCATCAGAGCCAGGAAACCCTGAAACCACAGCCGTGGATGTTCTCACGTTCCTTCAGAGACCCACAGAGCGCATCCAGACCTACCAGGCCTTACTGAAGGTATCAGTCAAGCTCATCTCTCGTCTCCAAAAGACCCTCATTTATAAGAGCAGAACGGAATGAACCTCTTCCTCTTATAGCCTACTGCTTTAACCCTGTGGTTAACTACATCACACTGTATAACTACATCAGTACACTCCTCTGATGACTTGTTGGTTTGTTTGCTCTATCTGTTTGTTGTGTTTGTTTGCTGTGTTTGTTTGTTGTATTTGTTTTCTGTGTTTGTTTGTTGTGTTTGTTGGCTCTATCTGTTTGTTGTGTTTGTTTGCTGTGTTTGTTTGTTGTGTTTGTTTGAGGTGTCTGTTTGCTGTGTTTGTTTGTTGTAATTGTTTGTTGTGTTTGTTAGCTGTGTTTGTTTGCTCTGTTTGTTTGTTGTATTGCTGTAATTGTTTGCTGTGTTTGTTTGTTGCCAGGAGATGATCAGGAACAAGGCCCAGAGCGGCCAGAACTGCTGTGTCCTGGAGGATGCCTTCTCCATGGTGTCCCGTCTGCCCTGCAGGGCCGAGAAACTGCGTCAGGTCTCTCTCATAGAGAACTACCCTGCACCGCTGTCCGCCCTGGGCGAGCCCGTACGCCAGGTACAGGAGACCGGGACCTAACACTAACCTAACCTACCTAACACTTACACTCGGTACGCCCGCGATGACCTCAGCGAATCAACGGTTAGGAGACCATCGCGTTCAGGAAGTAAACCTGTTGGGAAACAGCCTTCAATGTGATTGAAACCACTTCAATGTCAGTGCTTCAATGCCAGTGCTTCAATGTGCGCATACATTGTGCACCTTTCCTCTTAGGGGGTGTTAACAGTGTGGGAGGAATCTCCGGAGATGAAGACGGCCTCCAGAGGGCAGCAGAGACAAGTGTTCCTCTTCAAGGACTGTGTGATCCTGTGTAAGCTGAAGAGAGGCCCCAGTGCTAACACTGACGCCTACGCCTTCAGAAACAAGATGAAGGTAAGAAGAAGGTTTATGCTTAATGCAAGGGAAACATCCATTAGATTAGCATATGGATCACTGAGTCGGTTTCTCTCCTCCTCCCATCAAACAAAGAACTATTGCTGTATTTGAATATGTTTGAAAACCAGTTATGCCTTATTTTCTTTAAACATATATATATAAAAAAAAGCATGATTGATACAAAATAATGAAT
>OMKX01113271.1:0-17505 GCA_900302425.1 Brosme brosme | reverse complement strand
CTTAGCCAGCGACTAAGAGATTTTTTCATATCTATTAAACGGTTAGAAAAATTAACATCTTCCCTTCTTATGGCATTTTTAGACAAAACTATTCCTAGATATTTCACTTCGGGATTAACCTTGATTGAAGAAATGGTGGAATCTGTAGAAGAATGAATGGGAAGTAGCTCACATTTTTGAATATTAAGGGATAATCCAGATGCTTTCGAGAATATTGAGACTGAATTAAGGGCAACATCTACCATCAATTTATTTTTTAAAAGGATTGCTGTGTCATCCGCGAATTGACTAATTTTGAATTCTTTATCGAATATTGAAATACCATGCAAAGTGGGGTTGTTTTTAATGAGCATAACAAGGGATTGGGTGGCTAAAATAAACAATTTTGGAGAGATCGGGCACCCTTGTCGAATACCACGTAATACCTCAAATCTAGGAGTTAAACCAGGATTCAGCGACACAGAACTATAAATGTCAGTATAGAACATCTTAATTATTTTACCAAAATTATTTCCAAAACCTACAAATTCTAACATTTCAAATAAAAAGGTGTGTTCAACAGTATCAAATGCCTTATAAAAATCAAGAAATAAAACAAACGCATCAGTATCGATATGGTCTCGATAATCAAGCATGTCTAGTAACAACCTGGTGTGATTATGTATATTCCTACCTCTCATGAAGGCTGATTGACACTCGTCGATAATTTGTGGTAATCCCTCATTTAGACGATTTGCATAGACCAGTGCCAACAGTTTATAATCATTACATAACAAAGTAATAGGTCTCCAATTATCCAAAAAAAGGCTATCCTTGTTGGGTTTGGGAATTAGAGTGATGAGGCCATGCTTCATAGTGGGAGAAAGATTGCCATTAGAGATACAGTCTAAGAAGGCGTTATACAACAGTTTCCTAATATCATTCCAAAAGAAAGAAAATAATTCCACTGTTAACCCATCTATTCCTGGTGATTTCCCTTTAGACATTTGTTTGACTGCTATGTCTAGCTCCTCAATTCTTAACTCCTCTTCCATGAATTGTTTGAAATTATCATCCATCGCCTTTTTAAAACCTCTTATCTTGTCTAAGAAAACACAGCAGTCTACCTGAGAAAACTGGGACCTATACAAGTTGCTATAGAAAGCTTTGATTCGCTCATTTACTTCATCTTGATTTTCGACAAGAATGTCATTAATATTCAGTTTTTTAATTTTTTTCTTTGTTTGTCTTTGTTTCTCTAGGCTGAAGAAATAGGAAGAGTTTTTTTCCCCCTCTTCAATCCAACGAGCCCTGGAACGAATAAATGCTCCCTTGGCTTTTCCCAAATATATATTGTCAAGTTGGGATTGTAGATTGTTTAATTCAGTTTGCTCTTCCAATGTCAAAACAGTTTTATAACATAGCTTATTAATGTCGCTAATAATTTTCCTTTCTCTTATCTTTTTAAGTTTGGCTGATTGTTTACTTATCCTAATTGCTATCTCTTTAACTTTGAATTTGAACCATTCCCATTTGCTCAGAAAAGACATTTCTAGTTCGCCTACCTCCTTAATCAGCTGTTTAACTTCATCACAAAAATCGGTATCATCCAATAGGGAATTGTTAAATTTCCATATGGGATTTACATTACACTCATTTCCACCCGGAGAGAGTGACAAAGATATTACACAATGATCAGTCAGGGGTGATGCTGAAATTTCACATTTGTTTACTTCATTAATCAAATTGTCTGAGATTAACCAATAATCTAATCTAGAGCACTGGCCATTGTTAGATGCATTGAACCAGGTAAATTGTTTTCTAGTTGGGTTTTCCATTCTCCAGTAATCTAATAAATTGGCCTTTGTCATCAGTTCAAGTATTGTTTGATCAAATGCATGGCACTGTCTCGTTGATGGTAGGCGGTCTAACCAAAGATCAGGGACCAGATTGAAATCCCCCCCAATTATTACTCTATCCGTTGAATAAAGGATTTTCCATTCCTCTATACACTTGTTTAGAGATGAGAACAGATTTTTGTTTTGTGTTTTCCTGTTGTAACCATACACACATAATATAATGTGATTCAGTCCATTAATTTCTGCTGCAACCATTAACCAATAACCATCGGGATCCCCTTTGTGGTCAATGATCCTCCCAGGGAATCTGTTTAATAAAACCATAACTCCGGCCGAATGTGATGTTCCATGACTGAAAAAAATAGAATCTCCCCACTGCAACTTCCAGAATTTTGTGTCCGTCTCAGCAGAATGGGTTTCTTGCAAAAAAACACAACTAGCCCTTTGCTCCTTACAGAAAAGAAAAATAGCCTTACGTTTTACATTATCTTTTAACCCCCTAACATTTAAAGACATAAAGGACAACATTTAAGTAGTAGGCCTAAGTAAATAACCTTTAAAGAATGTACCAAAAGAGTGTAACGATGCGCAGGAATGAGTAACTTAGTCCTTATCCTATATGTTTAGTGCAAATAACCCTCCAATCACCATAAAGGGAAAGGAGGAACGACTTAAAGATAAACAGCTATTGTACAACATCTATAAACGTAGTTCTAATAAACTACAGTGTCAGAAAGCAGAACACATGACCGGTTACAAAAACCAGCAAAACATTAACATCTGAACCTTATTATGAACAGCTTTTCAAGAAAAAGGAAACATTCAGTCTCTGCCATGCGCTGGCGTGCAAGAAGGATACTGGCTCTATCAACGTCACATTAACCGTATGTTCTAATCAGAACATCGGTTTATTTACCTCAGGGTTCACTCTTTGGTTGTCGATGAGCGCGTACCCTTCCTTCAGAAAGGCTCTTTTACCTCTCTTCCTGGCTTCTTCAACCAATGGCCACAGCTTCGTACGAGCCTCCCGGTCTTCCTTTGAGAAGTCTTCTTTGAAGCGTATGTGCATGTCTTTGCACACCCTCGCATCCTTCGACTTCTTCCAGACTTCATCCCGCACCGTTCTCATTCCGAACTGGATGATGATCGCTCTCGGTGTGTTGTTGGAGGTAGCGGCGTCGCCTTTTCTTCCCAGCCGGTGAACGGTGTCTACCGTGTCTCGCAGCCGCTCCACAGACATAGGGACAACTTTCGTTAGTATGCCGAGGACGACCTCTCTCGTGTCCTCGCCATGCTTTTCTGTGAGACCAATCATCCTCAGGTTCCCCCTTCGTTTATAGCGGGTTTGCTCTACATGTGCTTCTTTCATCAGGTTATTTTCTCTGTGAAGGATGTCGATTTTTTTCTGAAGCACGCAGATTTCCTCTTTATTTTCTTTAGTTGACGTTGTGTTAGCTTCAATACGTCTGTCGAAACTCTTCAAAAGTTCAGTCTGTTCGTCCATTTTCCTTGTCAGAACTTGTACCGCATGTAAAATTGCAGTATTGGTGTTTGTGTCCTCCATTTCGCTTCGGCATCTCTGTTTCTTGGGATTCGGCTCTTTCATTGGCGTGTGTTCTTTGTTAATTTTGCATTCTTTTGAAGAATATGCATCCGCCCCTACTTCTTCATCGATGTCGATATCTTCACACGCCTCGTGGAGAGCAACCAAGCTGTAGTCGTGTTCAGACATGCTAACGGTCAAGTTTTCGTCTCGAATAAGGAAAAAGTTACAAAAAGAAAAAGCTCGACTGTTTTCTATTTTTGTCACTATATTTGACACTAAATTAAATAGCTGTTTGGCAGAGGGTTTTTGCACTGTTTAATCATGGTTCAAGGACTTAATAAGTAACATGAAACCGGAGCCTGCAATAGTGCTGCCTCTCACTCCGCCATCTTGAATCTCCTCCTTATGTCCGCACTTGTTCGAGGGCAAATGCCCAGAAAAGCAGGCGGAAGTTGTTTTCCTGAAACTACCGCGAGTTTTGAAAGCCAGGTGACTCGTCGCATCGGAAGTTATCACAGGTCTTTCTGACGTTTTTCATCCCAGAATGCATTCTGACGCATGGCAAACGAAGCCGCATGCCTCATCTGAAACTCGCCTAATGCTGCGCTATGCAGCAGCCGGCAGGAGATTCAAAGCTGCGCTACGCAGCAACCAGCGGTAGATGCAATGTTGCGCCGCGCAGCATCCGGTACAAATGGGTTAATGGTAGGTCCGCCACTGCTACTAAGTAGGCCTGCCCCGACGTGAGTCAGACATGACGATTGGTCTGTCCTTTCCTTTTCAAACTACGTTAAAATTGCATGTTCATCAGCCCGATTTTCAAATTTTCTCGGGGGAGAAACCCCCGAACCCCCATCTTAAAAGGACTCTAACTTCTGGGCTACAGCCCCGAATGTTTTCAATTCCTAGCGACGCTCCTGGTTGAGAGTGAGAGGCTTTTTAGCGCAGTCTCACTTATCATTGATGAGCACAGGAGCAGGCTGACACCTGAGCATGTTGAAATGATCACCTTTGTGAAGAAGAATCTCCCCATCATGCTCAGACTGCAGCCAGGGCAAACAGTAGAAATTGAAGGGAGTGTGGAGATGGAGATGGAGATGGAGCAGTAAAGTGTGGAGGAGATAGCAATACTGTAGAAGGCGTGACAGTTATTTGGGTTGTTATAGCCAATTCAGTGTGTGTGTGGTAATTTGACTATTTTCTACTCAGGTTTTGTGTGTTGCTTTTATATATAATTTTATATTGTTTACAATATTGTTTACACTGATGGCTTTTTTAAGCCTTGGTTTACACTCTTGAGCAGAGCACTGATGCCAATTCATTTTGTGTGGTTAATTGACTATTTATTTTCTACTCAGCTTTTGTGTTTTGCTTTTTTTATACAGTTTACAATATTGTTTGCACTGATGGCTTTTTAAGCCTTGGTTTACACTCTTGTTGTTCAAGAGCAGAGCACTGATGCCAATTCAGTTTGTGTGGTTAATTGACTATTCATTATTTTGTCTATTTTGTGTTTATTTAACCCTGTTAAGAATAAACAGGTCAGCTTCTCATTACCAACCATTGTGGATTATTCAAACAATCCTAATTAAGTTGGCTAGTTGTTCTTAAGAGTAAAACCCTTTTCAACATGAGTATAACAACAAAATAAGTAAATATCTTTAATACATGCTTGGATCGGCCGGTATCGGTATCGGCCGATGCTAAAAGCTACAATATCGGTATCGGATCAGAAGTGCAAAAAGCTGGATCGGGACATCCCTAGTTTGAATAGTGAGAGGCAGAACAATCACATGCGGAGAAAAACACATGCTCATTTGCGCAACCCTGGACAACTTTAAATCAACTACTACTTTTTACAAAACTTAAAGCCTGTCCGCCACAAGATTGAGCCAGCGGTCTTTAAATACACAATCTAATCCCAACCTTAATTACAAAACATACATCTCGCTGTCAGTCTTTCACAACCACTATCGTCATGTTTGCCTGAGCTGTATGTGTAACATAGTTGAATAGGTTCAGGTTAAATTCCTGCTAAATGGGAAAACTACGCCACCTACTGTTTTAAAAATTGTACCTGCATTGAGTTGCAACGCATTATGGGTAATCCTCAGAGCTGTAGGATCTTACACGAGGTAATTAGCCTGAATTGTCGCGGACAAATTAATCACAAATAACTTGAATTAAAAAGTTCACCTGTGTTGCTTATTAACATCATTGTAATGGCGTCTTTCCAGACGGTGTATTTACGGTCCCGATGACAATTCTACTCGTGTCTTTGTATAAATGCAGGTATGTTGTTGCGGTGTGTTGTCCAGTATGTCGATGTGTTTTGTGTTAATATTTTGCTGTGTTTTGGGAAATATGTATTTAGATATGTACCACGAACAACCTGACCAGCTCCGAGAGATTTATAAGAAAGGGGAGATATCACAGAGGTCACATTGGTGCCGTGACTTGTCCATGACTACAGCGGACCGGGATAAAAGGATGTCACTGCCAGTTTTGCTGTTACTATCATTTTTGACTGTCCAGTGTGGTGGATGTGACTTTGATTGGGAGGCGGTCAAAAACCTTAAAACAACTATTGAAGCTAACCCCGCAGTATTTCGGCAATCGTTTCCGAAAGATTACTATGTGGAGCACCACTATAAAAGCAGCATGCTTTGCGATAGAGACCCGTGTAGCGTGTTCTCTGCTGCTGTCGTCCTACTCAACTCCTGGACAGGCCTTCTCCCAAACCTCTGGGATGAGCATGTCAATTACAAATTCATTTCCGAACTTAAGCAGTCACTGGAGGCTATTATACAGAAAAATAAACACGCAGAGAGATTAGAAGAAGAGACTGAAATCTCGGAGTTTCCGTCCATCCGTTCCTCCCCAGAGGAGCTTCTGAATCTCACGTCAGCACTATTCTCCTGTTGGATAAAGGTTGGATGCTATGCCTTCATTGAGACGTGTTTGCCCCCTACCTTGGCCCCAGTTTTTGCCGAGAGGGTGGAGCACCCCCTGCTGAGAGCCAGACTATTGACAACCAGAGTTGTGAGCCTGGAAGAGGAAGGACCCTGGGAGAAGATGTTGGACATTACTCAACAACCTTCAAATAGCAGCCCTTTGTTATCACAGACTCTGGCTTTTGTCTGGAGCCCCTTGTTCTTTGGACTGCTATGGGGATTGTTGCCATAGGAATGCTGCCCCTTATTGCCAATGTACATGAAATGCTAAAAAATTTGCTGATCTTGATGGTAGGAAGTGTGTGATACAATGCAGTTAAGAGTCACTTACATCCACAGGTTGCATCAGGAAGTTGTGTTGGAAGTTTAAAAAGGACATAATAGCTGAGTCTGCTGCACAACAGTGCTCTATTTCAGTTATGTAAAATTGTAATTAAGGCACGGTCTCCAGTTAGCTATGGTGTTAACATTAACTTGCCACTCCACATAAGCCATTTCCTTTTCTTGTGAAATGTTTACAAAGCTAGTCTATAGTCTAAATAGTAATATTTTAGCGTTTACTTTTGTACATATTGTAAATTGAAATATAAACATTCAGTAAAGCTTAATCATTAATGGGGAAAACTGTGTCTGCCTATGAACATATTCAGCAACTTAAAAATGATGGTGTGGTTTGTCTAGGACATAACTGTATTTCGATAGAAATTTGAGGTTTGAGAGCGACAAGACAGTATTTGCACAAGCTTCAGAGTCACTGCAATGGGTTTGTGTAACAGTGTTTGGTAACGCTTGCACAACACTATTAATAGCTGAAAAAACATCCATTTCTGTAAAACTGTCTTAACTTAACAGGATGCAGATGGCATAGGAATGCACTTTGGGCAGAACACTGCTGTAAACTTTCCAAGAGCAAGCTTATCCCACGACATGACACAAAAATACCTGAAATGTTACAGCCATGAATATTTGGGGCCCAGAATTTGGTGTTTATGGACCCACCCATGTATGTGCAAAGTCATAAACCTAACTGATTGCACCATCACCAAGCCATTTATTAAAATAAACAATTATCCTAATTGTATAGAAAGTCATCCCTATAAATACATAAAAACAATCGTTGCTTGCAAAAATATTACAGTTAATTGTGTAGTCACATGGTAAATCCAGAATGTTGCTGTATCTTATTTTTTTTAATTGTATTAACATTGATCTGTTAATCTGTGATGGAGGTTATTTTCTATTTCAATAAAGTATTTGGAATGTATATATGACATGGAATGTAAGAAACATTTGTCCAGCTCATGGATGAATAATGAGAACGTCCGGCTGTAATTAACACCCTGTGTAACGTCCTTAGTCGCCTATATGTTTTGTTATTTTCTGGTATTTATTTGTTCCTTTTTATATATATTTTGCCTTGTGTTTCTACACTCTTCTAACATGCAAATAATGTGTACACTGATGGATCCTATGTAACATTTCTTTATTAAAATGCAATGTAATATAAAAAGACGAGCCTGTGTATACTTTACAGTGACGTTTTGAGACAAAATGCAACAGTTTGCCTGGTCTGTTTAGTTTCTCAAACCTTTTGTGTAGCGTAGTTTAGAAAAAAATATTGGTCTTATATTACTTTTCTAGGGGATCTTTCAAAAACGTTTCGGAAATTCCAGTCCATGACGTCTCCTCCCATCCCGACTCGTCTATCAGTGTTTATTTTGTTTCTTGCATAGACCATAGAGGCATAGACTGTACCACCATAAGTGGTATGGATCTGTAATGGATTTTTGACTAATATAATATACGTCACGTTTATACAGTGACACAAGTAGGCTTGTGTCAAACATTCGTAATAAATATTCCTGACAACCGAGTTGGATGGGACGAGCGCCCAAAAAGCCATCTGAATTCCCGTAAATGGGGGCAGGGAGTTGCGCGCGAGGCGACTCGCTCCGGGACGGGACGAGGAGGAGGGGCGTTAAAGGGCGCTTTAAACCACGTGCTGCTGGTTAAACCGGAAGTTATCAAACTTGCCTCACCAACATGTCTGCGCCCGGGGAAGACACGTTTGGTAATGAAGATGGGGAAATTGACGAAATGGATGAAGTTGAGTGCGAGGAAAGTGAGATGGGAGAAGAAGGAATGGATGGAGAAGGAGAGAGTAAAGTATACGTGCCTGGTCTCCAGCCGCTTCAGCCGGGAGAGGAGCTGGAGATGGACCGGTCGGCCTACCGCATGTACCACGAATGCCAGACAGGCAAGATGACACGAACAACATCAGACGTGTATTCAATATTGTAAACTGGTTTATAATGTCATATGTACCTCATTAAATTGGGAGCACACGTGAATTAAACTGAATAGAGGGCTACTACTGGTATTTTCTGCTCAATGTCCATACAAAAATATCGTATTACATTTAGTCATGTCGTTTAGCCACCTTCTGACTCGCGACAATAATCTTTCCATGAAGAGCTGTCTTTAAGAGCGCTAGATCTGATTGCAAAGCGATAACTTAAGCAACCCTCCTCCTCCTCCTTCCTCATAGGTTCTCCTTGCTTGAGCTTTGACGTACTGAAAGATGGAGATGGGGAAGCCAGAGATCAGTACCCCCTGTCTATGCTGCTCTGTGCAGGCACCCAGGCTAGCACTGCCCTTAGCAATAGGTGGGTATAGGGATACAAGTCCAGTATTCAATATCATGAAAAGTATATACCCCAGTGGCATATACTCTGCCACAAAGTAAACAACAAGAAAGCATGCAAACTTTACTCAGATTGATATCTTTACATGTAATTTATTCTCGATAGACTGATATTGAGTTGCAAATGGATTTGTCAATATTTAACAAGACCCTGGCCCCTACCCGAAACTCAAATACATCTGTTGTCTTCAGAAAGTACATGTTTTTTAAAGGAAAAACAATACCTTTTTTGACATCCTGAATACATTTGTCAGGGGAATTTGTGAAGCTATCAACATGCATGCCCATATGCATTGTGATACACAAAAAGCATTGATTACATTTATCTGATTATGCTGTTATATGCTGGAACAATACCACAGGTTTAAGATAAGTTCAAACTATTTGCAACACATAACCATTTGCCGACATAAAAAGTTAGAAGATGTTTTACACACGACCATGTCAGTTAAGAGTTTGAGAGTCAGGCCTGTTGTATTTTTCGACTGATCAGCTGCATTTGTCCCACTAAATCATATGAATGCTATTTCATACAGTGACCAGGTTAGTTTTAATAAGCATGTCCACTGTTTTCCTCTCTCAGGCTCCTGATTATGCGCATGCATAACCTTCACGGTACAGAGAAGGGGGAGGGCGAGAGTAGCGATGAGGAGAGTGAAGATGATGAAGAGGATGATGAAGATAAGAAGCCACAGATGGAGTTGGCATTGATGTCTCACTATGGCGGCGTCAACAGAGTCAGAGTAAGTTGCCTGCTTTTTTTTTTACTGTATGTAATATCATATGAATGGTCCTTTTCGCGCCCTTATATTCTTATGTTATATCAGAACTAAGCATTTTATGGTTGAAATTGGCAAAATCTGTACGCATGCACTTACCCTACATGCGTCAAAGCTTGTGTAAATGATTCTGTAAAACGAATAGCTTTGTTTAATGTACAAACAAATGATGGTCAATAGAATAGGATGAATGGTGAAAGAAGGACTCGCCAAATCTAGTGTTTCAAACATCATTAGCTGGTGTTCAAACCACACAGAACAATTTAAACACTTTTTTATACTCTTAAATCTCCTTACATGGCCATCAACCAGCAGTGTGAGCATTAGTTTGCTGCCTCTGAAATTCAACTATACTACTTGTTGTCCAGTTTGGTCTGAAAAAAAGCTTGAATGCATTTAAACAGATGAAGACTATGTGACTTCTACCCCTGCCCTTGCCTTGGGTGGGTCGGGATGGGCTGGCTAACGGGGGGAGAAATATGTTTTGCTGACATGAATGGACTTGGATAATGTATTCAAATTGGGACTAACATTCTTTTCCTTCAGGTCACCCAATGGTCAGAGCGGCCTCTGGCTGGTGTGTGGTCGGATAAAGGCCAGGTGGAAATATTTGACCTAAAAGCCTCGTTGGAAGCTGTCCACAATTCAGCTGCCATGGCTGAATTTATTAAAAACCAGAAAGAAGCCAAACCCCTCTTTAGTTTCTCAGGCCACATGACTGAAGGCTTTGCAATAGATTGGTCCCCTAAAGTACCTGGTAAGTGTTTTGTTTTTCCCTTCAGTTATCTTAAATTGGGATCACTTTGGTATAAAACATAAAAGGATTATAGACAGTCTATTAGTAAATCATGGAAACATGTAGTGGACAGTATTCAGTCTTACAAATTTCAAACCTACAATTATCATGCCAATTTAATGACTAAACTCCTTGCTCGGTCAATCTATATTGCATCATTTATGTGCATAGCAGTACTTCTTAAACTATATATAAATAATACAAAAATGCACCCACTCGATGAAGCATTACGATTTGGTCGGTGCTATCCTGATATTTTGTATACTCCACATTTTGTTGCAATCAAATTGTGGAAAAGGATATTGCAACTTAATGTGCCTTAGCTGATGGTTGTTGTTGATTCTCCATCTGTCCACTAGGCCGTTTAGTCACTGGGGACTGTAAGAAGAACATCCATGTGTGGGAGCCCCGGGAAGGAGCCGCCTCCTGGACGGTTGACCAGCGGCCTTTCAGCTCTCACAGCAAGTCTGTGGAGGACCTGCAGTGGTCCCCTACTGAAGCCACCGTACGTTGGTTGAAACAAGCTCTTAGTTGCTCCCAGCAAATACGTTTTTTGTGTAGCGCAAAGTCCTTCTTTGTCGCTGGAGAAATCTCAATTTTCAGGCAGTGTTTCATGTCTGAAGATCATAAAAGATTAAGCCAGAAATTTATTTTTCTTTTAAAGTTTGTTTGTTATTTCATTTGTGTTCTGCGGCAGGTTTTCGCATCGTGTTCAGTCGATCAGTCTGTCAGAATCTGGGACACCCGTGCCCCTCCGAACTCCATGCTGTCCTGCGACGAAGCTCACTCGTCAGACGTCAACGTCATCAGTTGGAACAGGAGCGAGCCGTTCCTTCTGTCAGGGGGAGACGATGGCCTTCTGAAAGTATGGGATCTACGACAGTTTCAGGCAAGTGCATCTCAATGATTTTGCTTCTGGCCCGTGGTTATTTGATCATGGCAAGTACAGTATTGTTCACACTACAGCAGAGTGACTAGATTGAAATGTTAAATACCCAATGTGTTAAGTCATGTGCCACTTCATCAAAGCTACAAGAGAAAAGCTGTCTGTAATTCTAGGAGCATGTCAATCAGGGCCGGCCCTGACCAATTTGGCGCCCTAGGCAAGATTTTTGCTGGCGCCCCCTACCTCTTTGGATCGCACAGTAGGGGGCGCGGGGGAAACGGAAACTAGGGCGCTCTTTTATTTTACATGTTATGTTATGTTGTCTAATATTTATTTCGACATAACTACTGGTATTAAGAAATATAAACATTGAAGTTAAAGTTAGATGAATACAGTATGCAAAAAAAAAAAAAAAAAGAAATCCCATATTTTCGGCGCCCCCTGCGGATGGATGCGCCCGTAGCATTCGCCTATACTGCCTATGCCCAGGGCCGGGCCTGATGTCAATGATAAACACTGGATGATTGGTTAGTTATTGGATGTTAAATACACCCTGTTTTTGGTGGAGAAAAACAAAATCCATTTTCTCAATAAACTAAATAACTTAATAAAATAAGGGTTAGGGGTTATCTATCGGCAATCCTTTCTTGTTCAAAAGATTCCTGTGTTGTTTCTGAACACTTCCTGTGATCTTGATCCCTGCAGTCTGGACGGCCGGTGGCTAACTTTAAGCAACACAGCGCCCCCATCACCTCTGTGGAGTGGAACCCAATCGACTCCAGCGTCTTTGCTGCCGCCGGGGCTGATGACGTGGTCAGCCAATGGGATCTCTCCGTGGAGTCGAGTGATGTTGGGGCAAGGGCAGAGGGCTTAAAGGACCTTCCTCCCCAGCTGCTCTTCCTGCACCAGGGTCAGTCAGAGGTTAAGGAGATCCACTGGCATCCACAGTTACCGGGCGTGATGGTCTCCACCGCGCTGTCTGGATTCAACCTGTTCAGGACAATATCAGTCTAACGTTGAAACATTTCATGTGACTGTTTTCGACAAGGATAGAGGTGGTTGAAGAAATGCATTTACTACACATTTTTTATGTGTATTTGTGACTAATAGGTAATATGCCCAAATATGTTCAAGCATATTGCTATTTGTACTATTGTATATAGGTTGACTCTATGGAGTGGATTTTTCTAGAAAAGCCTAATGCTGGGTTGTATCGCCCATTGATCTGATTCTGTACTTTTACAGATGAGGTGAACTGATATGAAATGCATTTGAAATTGCATGCGCAAAATAAAAAAAATATTGCACCATACTGCTCTATTGTGTATCTTAAACCAACCGGTTCTATTGCATTTGAATAGTTTTCTGAACAATGTTGTACATTAAGGCCCAGGGTAAGACACTCCTACTCGTGTTCTATAACAGGTTTAGTACCTGCAGAGGGAAAACAAGCTTGAGACCAAGCTCAAAGATCACAAAACCAATGATTCATAGTGATAATCCCAAATACATAGTTTTATTCATTTCATTCAATCCAGCAATGTGAACAAGGTCCAGAGAAGAGGTTCTAGTTTGTCATCAGTCCAACATAAAAAACGATATTTTTTATTAAGATCCCCTATTAACAGCATTTGTAAACACTTCAATAGATGCAGATGCATTACATTGGCATGTAAAAGTATGTAGGCCCACCACATTCTGGAACGACAAGCTACAAACACAGACAGGTCATAGCCGTTATACCATCCCACTGCATATTCCAAAGGTCAGGAAAGAGAAATGATTAACCATTTGATATGTAGGCCTATGGTATTGAACAATAAGTTATAACTGCCGATTCAGCCTATTAAGATAAGCTTGGTTTGGTCAGAACAGATATTGATGTGGTATGTACTTCAGTAATTATCGATGAAAGTATTTCCTTAAAAACTTTTGGTTTCAGAACATTTTGATTATGATAGATTATGCAAACATCAAGGTATATAACAGATTGTAAAAGAAAACATGCAGGATGGAAAAAACAATATAGTTATAAGACAAGGTACACAATACATGTATCCTATTAAGGCACTTTTGTATAAAACTATAACAACTTTAGACATCGCATTACACAACAATTTTCAAAATAGCCTTCTTTCAATTACCATGAATACATCACACTTGGCACATTTCCACTTTCCACCGTAAAGCATTCAGGTGCTTAACATTATCAAAGTGCTATAAGCCTTTTATTGGTAACAACCAAAACAATAGTATATTTTTGGGCAGATTGTAACAGTTTGAAAGTCTTTAAACGCACTTATAACATGAGTCAGTTTTCCAGTTGTTAAACTTAATCAACAGCCTAGCTAAGTGATTCAACTGTACAACCTGAATTCAGTCTTTGCCTATCTTGTCTTAAAATATGCATATTCAGTTTGTATTTGTCTCCCCTTTTTGGGACACTGGAATAATGACTTATGAAAGATATCTCATATATGTTTCATCTTGCATGAAACATTATATAATCACCCCTGTTGTCCCCTATAGACCAATTTCATCATCAAACTCATCTTCAAACGTGTAGCCTCTTCCGCAATCTCCCATTTCCTCTTCCTCCTCATCAGAGTCAGTCCCAAAATGGCTAGTTTCGACCCTTCTGCAGTGCAAAGGGCTTGATTCATTGTTGTCTGAGCTGTGTGACGAGGCAGGGCTGGGTGGCATGTCTGCCCTGCGTGTGGTGCACTCTGCTTCTCCTGCACCCCCGACGTACACTCCCTTCTCCCCCTTGGTTGGCGTCTGAGGGCCCTGCTCATCTTCTTCTTGGAAGGTAATCCCTTGACCCTCTTCCTCCTCAGACGCCTGGCGAATGATCTCCTCTCTCTTGTCGCTAAACCTCACCTTTGGTCTCAGCCCCTTCGTTTTGCTCCAATTCCCATCCGCTAGCGTGCCATCTCTGTTATCTCGTGTCTGCTTTTCCTCCATTCCAACAAGCTCCTCTCCATTGAACTCGTTTTGCACGCACACCGACAGGTCCTCGGATGCCCCTCTTCCTGACTTCATCTCTGCTAAGGATGTATTGTTGCTTGGACTGAACACAAACTCCTCATTGGTGGAGTCCAGACCCAGTCCGTCCATCACCCCCAGGACGTCCCCCATGATCGAGGGACCCAAGTCCAGGTCCAAGGTGAATGAAGACACAGACGCAGAGTGATCCCTGGAGAGATCGTTGTACTCTGAGGCTTCCATGCCATCTGTGGAGTTCTCGCCATGGCTGATATTTGGTATCTTGGAGTCCACAGCCGTCATGTTCCCTGGAGCACCAAGGTCGGAGCTGCTGCTGCTGCTTGTGGTGTTGTCACTGGGGCCATGTGTGGACAGGAAGGAGGTGTCGCCAAAGGCATCGCCTCCTCTCCCTATGTGCATGGTGTGACGGAAGTCATCGAGCGGAGCCGAGATCATCGTAGGGTCCAGGCGAGGAGCCCGGGAGGACTTGTGGAGTGGCATGACTGAAGACAGAGGGAGGGAGAGACACACCTGAGTGGCCAATACGCAAATATGTGTACTGTAAGCATCACAAGGTCCCACAAGGTCTCACACAGTTCAATACCATGATTTCAAGTTGTAAGATGAAAACTAATATTAAACACACAAAATGTTATAAAAAGCATGTGGTAAGGAATCAAAATATGAATCATACAAGAAATAATTCACACACGTATCTTTATAGATGAATCTGATATAAAAGATAAATCATAATATTGTACCATTTTTTGTGTACCCAAATTACTCTGGCTATCAGCTGCAGCCTGTTATGTTTAACAGGGTGAGTTATATATATTTTTGCGTATAATAAATGTATATCGGCATTGGCATTTCTAATGCTGATGCTCATTCCCTATAGGAAATAATGAGGGGTCTGCAGAACATCACCCCTTAGTGATTACACATTTACACTTCGATTGAATCAAAGTTACACGTTGATTATGAATTTCCCTTGTGGGGATAATAAAGATATACTCTATACTCTACTCATTTGTGCAAAGGCTGTATGCCTTCATCTACAAAGGGTTTGTTTTGTTTGCATGACTAATACATTTATGTTGCAAAAATCACCTTAAGTCACCTTAAAAGGTCATTTAAATGTCCCTGGAAAACAAATCCAGGGGTTTGGCCCGGTTATGTCTCACATTAATCTATCGCTTTTCATGGGACTTGTCATGAAAGAACAGTGTTGTGTAACTGAGAAACCAATGAATGTTCTCGGATCTGCTGCCATGAAGGCCATGCTGGGACTTGTATGTGAAACACACGGATGCATCACAAGCACATACCTCTCACTTGAAGCTACCCTGAGGGCACAAGAGAAGAAAAACAAAAAGTATCTATTCTAAAGACCAAATTAACAGCAGTGCTAGTCCACTAATCCCAATTAATGAAAATGCTATGATATCATGGTGAGATGGGAATGGGGGCAGCATTTTTGGAGTATAATGGAGTTATAAATGTTAACATCCCCATCATTCATCTCTGTAGTTTATAATTCCTTTAATAGTGGTTGACACAGCACATGTCAGTTTTCATTTCAGCAGTTTTAATTGCCAGTGTAATTGTAATTGCAACACTTACAAACGGAAGTCAATTCATTTTCACTAGATAACTAAACATAAAGGATACTACTGACTTTCACTAATATTTCAATAGGAGTGTTTGTATTTTTCATTAGCATGGTATTGTGTAGTAGACATTATAAAGACTGTACATAACAATTTGTTTATGAAGTAGAAGCCACAAAAAGTGTGTAGGGGAGTCAAACCATCAATCCCCCACCCCGCCCCACATTCCGAAATTCATTATAGGCCTTTAAAAAAATAAGTTATTTATTAAAGAAGGCTTACATGAATATATTTCAAAACTTAAATAAGAAAAAGAAAAGCGAAAGCCACACATTAAGTAAGCAATGGGGGCACAGGTTAACAAAGTCTAAATCCTGTAGTAACTTTTTTTCAGAGCGTGTTCACTACTATAGAAAGCGTACTCTACCTTCGAGCGTATACTTTGGTATCAGACTTGCTCCCTTCGTGGAATCCAAAATTTACATCTGGCGTTCTGCTACTGCTTCCCTTATTGCGACTTTTTCCCTGGCTATTTTTCTTGCCGTCGTTTGCCTGTGTGATTTTTTTTCCTAAGGGATGGGCATTGGTTAAGGAAGTGACGCCAGCGGTTATTGAGGAATGAGTTATCGATGGAAGTTAACGTGTGTGTGTTTACTGTGTGATTAGGTAAATGGCCGAAATATTTGATGATGGTTGACTTATGCCTCCCCAGGGTAAATAATACATAAGGATGTATGTCTTTTTTTTATTTCAGAACGACTGACACAATCGGTATTCTCATAGTCGTAGTCCTGGTGTTAAAAGTATAAACTGGTAAACCAGCCACATGTGTTGCATCACAGAGTGGTACATGCAACGTGTTGACGCGGGATAACCATTCAATTAACTCCTTAATGTTGCACGCTGCAAATAACAGCATAGGTATTTCGTCTGCTTTTGGGCTTTTAGCGTCACCAGAATATAACCGGGAATTCTCAACGTGTAGGTAGCTTGCAGTGATTGTACTATTCACTCCTGCTGCCTCCTTGTTCAACTTCCTCCCAGATAAATAACTTCCACTGCCGAACCTCTCTTCGGCCCTAGGGATTTGTACAATGGTGGAGGGAAGTGACTCATTGTTTAAGGGATATTCTCATTCAAACAGAACATATTTCTGTGATGATGTCTCTAAAACTCAACATGGGGATATTTGATCATTGGGAGTGTTTCATAAAAGGTTGTACGTTGAGGATGTATACGTTTACACATCATAATAGTAGTGTCCAGGGGTGTAGGTCTACGTCCCCAATAGTAGGCCCTATATAGAACAAAAGGGGATTAAACCGTTTAAAATAAGCTAAACATGAAATATTAAATATATACACACATATATATATATATATATATATATGCATAACATGCTTAACA
>OMKX01113223.1:0-10084 GCA_900302425.1 Brosme brosme | reverse complement strand
ACAGTATGGATTTTGACGTTACCGTGAGACCGGTGTGACCGGTAGACAGTGTTGTGTGTAACGTGTTATAAAGTAAGTAACGCGTTAATACAGTAACATAACTACTTTTTCATGTAAAAAGTAAAGTTACGCGCAACTACTGAAAATATGGTAACGAAACGTAGTTCCTTTTTCAATTCGGTTTCTTTTCTTTTCCCAGGGACAGATTTGACAGCGATACTGCCTTCTCAGGCAGTATGCTATTGCGCAAGCAGGCAGGCAGGCGTGCTTGCTGCGTGCCTGTGTGCTTGCACAATAGTCTCTTCACAAGCTCTCGTTCCACACCGTACGAGACAGACGCTGGTAGTGTGAAGCTGTCTCTGCATCTCAGACATCGCTTCCGCAGGCATTTTCCAAAGCCAGTGGTTAATGAGATAACAAACGCCGTCACTGTTTACCTGTGCTGGGACATGGTTCCCTTTCAAAATGTCGATAGAAAGGGCTTTAAAGAGATGGTCAAAACACTCGATCCCAGGTACGCGTTACCTGCCCGCACACACTTCAGCCAAATTGAGATGCCAAAATTATACGGCAAGGTCCGCGAGCAAGTGGAGAAAGAAATCCATACTATTAAATATTTGTGTTTTTCCGAGATGGAAGTAACTTGAGAAAAGATTTTGCATTTTTTCTATGCAGTTTTGCTGCCTAACCAGTATTTTACCCCTTCAGAAGCATTTATATCGAAATTAGAAGATAAAATTAACATAGGCCTACCGTGATATAATACCGTTACCGTCTATGCCTCAAATCATACTGTGATATACATTTTAGTCCATACCGTACAGCCCTAAGCCGATGTGTTTTGTCTTGTCTCATAAAAAACAGGCACTTTTCTTTTCACACAACATGATATCATAGCTCAAATCTGGAACTCTTGATGTATTCGGTTTTCAGGTCCTTTTATAAAGAACTCCGACCTCTTCATTCTTGTATGCCATTATTAATGCAGCTTCACTAGGGACGACGCTGGGGCATTGTGTGGGGCGGCCTTTATGCCTCTTGGGGTCGTTTGTTTCTTCTCCCCCTCCACGTCTAACCTCCCAGAGGGGAAGGCTCCATGCTTTAGTGGTTTTATCCCTCAGCAGTAGGTCGGCTCCGGTTCCAGAGATTTGGCTGGTTTTCGTGCCATGGTTGAGATGGTACTAGGTGTGTACAAACAGGATAAAATCATTCAACATTAAATTATGCTTAAAAAGTAATGCAATAATTAAAGTCCGGACATCAAATACTTCACTCCTTCATGGTTTAAGAAGCACTATCATATACTGTAATGGCAAAACAGAAAATACTAACTGGATCTTAAAAGCTACATTAATGATATGAATGTGTAAGAAAATAGGGAATTTAAACATCGTCGTTGAGGAAATCAGGAATTGGATACGAGTCATGGTCATGGTCATCAGGGTCACTGTAAGATAAGAGCTGATACCGGGCCATCTGATGGGAGATTCCACGTTTTATGGCTCTCATCATGAGGCCTCGGACACAAGGAATAATACAACACCCGCATAACCCTAGCAAGGCAATAGCAGTTATGAGAGAGGTCAAAACAGCAACAATGATGGGTTTCCATCATCCAAACATTGAGTCCAACCATGCCCACATACCAGAGTCGTCATAGCCAGACATTACTGCAAGATGACTGCTGAGTTTTTCTAGCTGTGTATCTAACATGTTGTAACCAAAGATTGGATGAGGAGTTGAAAGCCTGTGCTCTAGCTGCTGTATTAATTGTCAGAGTGGATCAATAGTTGTCTGCTGGAACGATTCAGTGAGACGTCAGTGCGTGTGGTCAGTGCGTGTGGTGTTGGTGTCTCGTTGATTGAGGTATTCTGTCAAGTAGATGGGGATGGTGATCATCAGGGCGATGAATTGGATGATCCCCATCGACCAGCGCAGGCTCCAGCAGTGCACGCGGAAGGGATGCCATGGTCCTGGCGGCCATACTCTTTGGGGAACCATGTTCGGCAGCGCTTGGCTTGCACCGACAGGTTCATTGCTTTCCAGATGATGCTGGGGTTCCTGAAGATGGAGCTGGCACCCGTCGGCAGTGGTTGGCGTGGACCCATGTGGCCCTTTCAGCAACCTTGACGGCCGACTGGGTTGTCAGCAACACCTGATGAGGTCCTGTCCACCTGGCGTGTGTCCAGCTTTTCCTCCTTAGGTCTCACACTACCACCCAGTCACCGGGTTCCAGGTTGTGGAGTGGTCCTGTAGCAGATACAGATACATCCCTCGATGTATCTGTTGGAGAGTTGAGGACAACGTTATACAATATCTGAGCATAAGGTAATCACAATGGTCTGTTGATGGTGGGGGTCCTTTTACTGGGCCTACCCCCGTGTTGCGAGGTCGGCCGAAAAGGACCTTGAACGGGCCTAGCCAATTTTTTGCTCTGATTCTTGTGCGCATGTGCAACAGTATGACCGGTAACGCCTGTACCCATGACAGGCCCATTTCCGCACAACACTTAGCCAATTTTGATTTTAAGGTGCCGTTTTCTCATTCTACTGCCCCGCCACTCGCGGGATGGTAGGCGCAGTGTGTTCGCAAATCTATTCCTAGAAACGCACTGATCTATTTGATTGGTGCATTCACAAAGTGTTAGCCATTGTCGCTACAAATTTTTGCTGGTATGCCCCATCTCGGTTTGATTTCCGTGAATAGAGCTTTGGCTACCGCACCTGCGCCCCATTTGATGTGGAGAAAACCTCAACCCATTTAGAGAACATATCAACTATGACTAGGCAATACTTCTTCCCCCCACTCGGGGTGAGTTCGATGAAATCCATCTGTAGATGGTCGCATGGTTTGTCAGGCGGTGGATGGGCCGCGGGAGTGGTTTGAATTCCACGACCAACGTTGTTAGTGGTGCAGATTGCAGGTGATTGCTGCCTGCATTCCGCCTTTTGATACATGGTCCCTCCCATGTGTCAACTTTTCATAATGGGGATACAGCCAGCGGTGGAGGCACGGCTTACCGTCCGGCCCCACCCATATACCATCTATTTCGATGCACTCAGCCTTCTTCTATTGTGCCCTCTCCTTGTCAGAGGCGCGTTGTTGGACGTCTGCCAGTGGTGCTGTGGGAGTATCTGGGTCAGGGACAGAGTCATGCACACACAATGCATGTGGTTTGCCGCCCCAAGCGGCTGCTTTTGCCACTACGTCTGCACAAGCATTGCCCCTAGACACAAGGTCGTCACTGTTTGTCTGACCTTCACATTTGCAAATTGCTAATTCAGCTGGGAGCAGCATCGCCTCTAGCAACTCAGCAACCAAGGTGTGGTGGGCGATCGGTTTGCCTGTGGATGTTAGGAAGTCCCTATGTTTCCATAGGCAGCCAAAATCATGTACTACGCCGAATGCATAGCGACTGTCTGTGTAAATGCTAGCTGATTTTCCTTCAGCATGTTTACAAGCCTCTGTCAAGGCTATCAGCTCAGCAGCCTGAGCTGAGAGATTAGATGGCAATGAGCCAGAGGCTAGTGTCTCATGTGGAGTCACTACAGCAAACCCAACCTCGTTAAGAACTGTTTCCTTGTTGCGAGAGGCCGTCCACGAACAGTTCCACTTCCGGGTTGGAAAGGGGAACCTCCTTCAGGTCCAATCTAGGGGACCAAACTTCTGTTTACAGCAGTGAGTCAATCATGGTGTTCTTTACCATCTCCTTCTGTGGGAAGCAATGTAGCAGGGTTTAGCACACGTTTAACAGTGATGTTAGGCATTTCAAGCAGGCATGTGTTGTTGCGCAGCCATCATGCAGCAGAGAGGTGACAGGTTTTCTGGTCTAATATTAATAGGGACATAGCATGGGGAACGAAGGTAACACATAGGCAAGCCTGCTGCCACTGGTTCTAATCTGGTGGAGAAATATGCTACTGGTCGTTGTCTGCCCCCATGCTCATGGAGCAGTACTGATGTCATGTAGCCATTACGTTCGTCAACAGTCTGAGTAAAAGGTTGGGTCGGGTCTGGTAGACCAAGAGTCGGGGCCTGCTGTAAGGCCCTCTTCAGCCCACAGAACATTTCTTCTGCCTGTGGAGTCCAAACCAACTTGGAGCTACTTGTCACCCCTGATCCGTGAGCGATTGTGCTCAGGGGTCCTTCTAATGCTCAGTTATTAGGGATGAATGTTCTGCAGTAAGATGTGGACCCCAAAAATGACTTTAACTGCTTAACTGTATTGGGTTTGGGAATGGCCCTTTTGGCCTCTACCCTCTTTTCAGAGAGAGTCTTACCCTCTGGAGTGATCTGATGGCCTAAAAAAATCACTCTCTGTGTGCACCATTGCAATTTGAATGCACTGGCCTTGTGGCCTTGTCTATGTAAATGTTGTAGTAAATCTACCGTGGCCTTCTCGCACTGCTCTCATATGGGCACGGCTATCATTAGATCATCAACGTATTGTAGTAGGACACAGCCATCCGGCAGTGTCAATTTATCGAGGTTGTCCTGGATGGCCTGATGTAAATGGTTGGTGACTCAGCATAACCTTGTGGCAATCACATCCACGTGTACTGTTTACCTTTGAACGAGAATGCAAACCAATACTGGCTGTCCTTGTGCACCGGCACACTGAAGGGGAGTTGCTGAGATCTACCACTCAGAACCATTAAAATGATGGTGGAATACACGATAGGAAAGCGTACAGGTTTCGTATGTTAGGTGCACGTTGGTGCACCGCATAATTTACTGCTTTTAGATCTTGCACAAAACGCCATTCTGTCGGTTTGTCCTGCCCGCAAATTTTCTTTCTAGGGAAAATGGGGGGCTGCTTTTTACCCCCCTTCTCGGCGCCTAGCGCCACTGTTCTTCTGGCCTGCCCTAACATGTTACATTGTTGTCTATAAATAGACGGCCCATGCAGTGAGTGGTGTACCTCTACCCCTGGAGTGGGCGTCCTTTCCCAGCCCACGTGCTTATAGCACTCCTTAACCCACGGTCCGGGATCCCGCCACTGATCTGAGTGACCATTGGCGAGTGACACGTGGGGAACGGAACCTGGAACACGGAAGGGGAAAGGCTGGGGGAAACTCACCCCAGAGCACCACTCTTGACCGTTTAACCCAAGCAGAGCACCCGTGCTCGGCCTGGGTCCCTGTAACGAGACGGCGACCGCACACCTGTGCTCTGGCCAATACATTTTATCCAACATCAATTTTTCATCCAATTCTTCCTTCATAAACCATTTATTTTCGAATTCCTCATCTGACCCTTCGTGTGTGTGTGGTGTGCAGTGTAAATCTGTTTCTAACATGTAGTTAGTGCCTGAACCCTTGCGTGCTTGTTCAACTAAGGTTTTGTTGATGGAGGAGACGGCGGTTGGGACAAGGTCCCATTGATAAATATACAGTATGGTGTTTTTTCCAATCAGAGTACTGTTGGAGGATTAGTCCATCTGGTGTTTATACCAGATAGATGGTTAGTGTCTTGCGAACATGTTTTATGGAAATTTCCATTACATGACCCATGTCAAAGTGTCTCTTTTGGGTGGGCATGGCTTGTTTATCTTTTTCAGCTTACTGTGACAGGTTTGGCCATTTGGGGGTGGGCAGTGTAGTGATGGTTGCCAACAGTTCCTGCCCTTTAAAAGCATTGCCGGGCACAGCTCAGTGTGTGTGTAGGGCGTGTAGGACAGCGTTTACATGTTTATCAGTCAGCCGTTTCTCTGGCTGATTGTTCTGGCCCTCTGATGATAGGCTATGGGGGACAGGAGACCTGGCTCTTCCAGCTATGTGTTCAATGGTGAATTTGAAGTACATGAGCCTTTTGGGAAATCTTTGGATACGCGGTGATAGTTAATCCAGCTGTTTTGAGCCTACCAGTGCTACTAGGGTCTTGGGGTCCATCTCAGCTCGGAAAGTGAGACTATTGAGAAAGTCCCTAAAGTCTCTGACATGGCCCTGCATGCGTACGCCATTGATACGAATGCAATGGGGCACCATTCTGCGTTGTTTTTGTCTGTAAGAGAACGGCTGGAAGAGGACACGTCTGCAGATACTTTGGTGTCGGATGTGAGGTCATAGAGGGCTTGTATTGAATGCATGGGCTTGGATGGGTTGTGAGAGCACTCTTGATGTCATCAAAAGCTTTGCTTTGCTTTAGGCCCCAAAACCACGTAATGTTTTTGTTTAGTAACTCTCTGAGGGGCCTGGATCGGTCAGTGAGATGCGGGATGTATTTGCCTAGGTGGTCTACTAGTCCCAGGAACCGCTTCACTTAACTCACTTCACTTCACATTTGTTGTGGGAGGTAGTTATGAAAGTGCTGGACTTTCTCAGGGTCTGTTTGGCCCACATGTCCATCTATAATCTGACCAAGAAATATCATTTAGGATTTTCTCAAATTCAAACATTGCTTTCGAGGTCAGGCCTGCCAATTCTAGACGTTATAGCACCGTGAGCAGGCGGTCATCATGGAGCTCCTGCGTGGGAGCATGCACAAGGACTTAATCCATCAGGCCCACCACTCCTTCCAGAAGCTGTCACATTCTGTGCTGAAAGTGTTCCGGTGCAGAGAAGATAACAAAAGGCCGTCTACGAAAACAATAACGGCCAAATTGTTAGATAAATGTGGTGAGCTGCACGGGATCTGTTGATAAGTGATTGATGTACATCAAACTTAGAGAATACCTTTGTGTCTTGAAGTGTTTTTCACCTTCTGCAACTCATGCCGTTCTTGTTATACCCTCTCGTTAAGCTTAGTTAAATACACACACATCCTTATTTTGCCTCCTTGTTTTTGGACAACAACCATCCCTGCACACCATGACCATTCATAGTACCACTAGAGCTTGGCGGCCCAAGAGAGGAGTGCGGAGGCCTTGGAACACTACGATGTCTTGTTAATTGGACATTTCCCGCCTGGGATTTTCTTTGTGACACCATGATAGGAACTTGAACGCTTCTCCTACATCTCATACATGCCTTTACTGCACCCCCTATGTGTGTTATATGTAACTATGCCCACACTCATATGATGTCAAATTAAATCTTGTAAATGTATCTATTGTAAACTTATATTACACATTCTCATTAGGTGTCAGAACAAACTTAACATTTGGTATTGGACACCTATCAGCAAAGGTTTCGATTTGGTTGCTTGCTCGATTCCTGGCTCCCTCTAGCTGTGTGTCGAGGTGTCCATGAGCAAGACACCTAGACCTAACTGCTCCCTATGACCTAGCTGTAGGAATGCCGTCGTATGAATGGGTTAATGTGGGGCAATAATTGTAAAGTGCAACAGGTTCATTATCAAATTTGACCAATTGTATACATTTTGTTTGCATTTATTCATTTATTTCAATGTGTACACATTTGTACACAGTTGTTTGGTACTTTTTAAATTTTATTCATCCACCCTTGCACATCTTGTCTTGCACATTAACCACCAAGCACATTGGGACCTTTATGCACTTGACCTTTATTAATTAATGTTACCATATTAATACAATATTCCCGAGAACATGGTTTAAACGCTAAAAAGAAAAATACACATTTGAAATGCAATGCGTGCAGGAACAATAGTGCAGGAAGCAAAACAGACCATTTCAGTGGTGTGCAAAAACCTCCTTTGTCAATTTATTCTGTTGGGTAATCTGTGTTTATATATGTGTCTCCAGATGCCCAAAATTGCCAGATTTGTTTTGCTACTGCTGCATCTTGGTTCCTGCATGGTAGTGTGCTATGTCTGGTTCCTCCAACCCTGTATTGTAGAGGTCAAGACTAAACCCCTGACGAGAAGGTGGTAAGTAAATGTGGAAGGTAGTGATTAAGACTTTTTACTAGGATATATATTCAGAGCAATTTTCATAATGTTTCACACGTAGCAAAAAAAAACAGTTACATGGTTACATGCAACTGCATTATTTGTTGAAATATGTATTGAAATTAGGCAAGAACCTGCATTATGTGGAATAATTAATCAGTAATGAAGAAAATCAGAAATAGTACTTTGAATCTCTAACTAGTATTTTGTAAACAGGAACTACTTTTAATACACGATTCACAAGCTTACTTTTGTTGCTGTAACCTGTGCAAAGACAACTGAACACTGGTGTGCCTTGTCAAACTGGTTGAATGTGTGGGCGATCCTGTCACGACGTGACAACATTGTAACAAGCTTTTCTGGTTGATATAACTGAACTCATTTGACTACCTCTAGGTCGCCGCCCCTTGGTCTAGTCCTCCCCCCGTCTTCCTGCGTCTGCTCTAATGACTCACTTGTTCTGGAGAACTACATTCCTAGTGACCAGCTGGAAGAGATTTTGGAACGACGGCTCAAGGAGTACAAGAAACACCAGGCCAGGTACACTCCGCCACCAGTACCAGGGACTTAGGAATAGGATGACAAAGGGTGATGGCGGGGGAGAGAAAAAATGATGAGAGGAATTAATTGATAAATTCAATTAAATCACAAATAATTTCATAAATGTGTTAATTTATCAAACTAAAGTCCCTAGTTGATGGTTAATTTGTTTGAATATTGGTGAATTTGTATTGGTGGATTATTGGTTAATTGGCATATTGATCATATTGGTTCATTGATTAAGCGATTCTATTATATATATATATATAATCTTTCTATCTCCTGTTTCCAGGACAAGCTCCATTTTGAACACACTCCTCTTTGCTCCGTCTAACTCTCCACTGCAGTATCCCATTCAGGGTTTCACAGTACGCCCCATGGTCCCCACTCTCATTCAAGGTACAGTACTACTATGCACTTTGGTGATTCAATAACATAGGCCTGACACTGCCCTGTAGTCCATAGTAGTTCAGTTGAGTGCCAGTGCACTGCGCAGATATACGTTAACAGTTCACTCTTTCCCAGCATCCAACATTGACTGCCACATATGTATTTTCAATTCTTTAACTTTTTGAAATGGGTAAAATGTAAATTGGTTGTAGAGCTGCATGCAGCGTGTTAATTCACTGAGCCCCTCCTTGCGCTGCTCTCACTCTCTCTCACAAACACATTGACACCAAACCTGTCTGTGAATAGCTCCTCCTCTTCATGCAGGTTATGAATCAAAATAAGATTATTCAATGTGCATTCACGAATGGCTAGGAAATGCACCGCACTCTGCATCGCTAGTGTCACATCAGTGTCCCATTTGTCCCATGTGACCCCATGTGTCCCACGTGACCCTCCTTTTCGTGACCTCCACTGGCTCCCTGTAGTAGCTCGCATCAGATTCAAGACGATGGTACTGGCCTACAAGGCGGTCAATGGAACTGCCCCTGACCAACCTCCAAGCGTTAGTCAGACCACACACCCCAGCTCGAGCGCTCTGCTTACCTACCTCAGCTGGATGCCATAACGCCATCGCTAAGAGCAAGCAAAGGTCGAACAACAAAGTCACTACTCTTCTCTGTTTTGGGACCGCAATGGTGGAACGAGCTCCCTGCCGATGTCAGGACCGCAGAGTCGCTCACCAGCTTCCGCGAGAGACTCAAGACTCACTAGTTCAGAGCTCACCTGGACTCTGCATAGCCTCCCCCCTTACCCCCACACCCTTTCTCCTCCCTTACTCTCCTAAAAACACCCCTCTTACGCACTTATTGCATGTTTGTACGTCCTGGCACTTAATGTACACACTTATTCTATGTTGTACGTCCTGGCACCTAAAAATAGTACTTAGTGTAACCCATATGGAATATAGGGCTACTAAACCCATGATTATTTAAAGATGCAATTGCATGAGTTCTCCAGTAGGGCGCGCTCAACATGATTCCAGTAACAGGAAATTGCACGTGAGCACCCCGTTTCGAGGGGGTCACCTTGAACCGTAACACTGGAAAGACGTTAGAGAGGTATTAAGCACAACAGAGAATCTCCCGGATCTGATCATTGAAAAGACAGGAAACTACCGTGAATTATATTGTTCACTTGAATCTCCGGTTGGTTTTTTTGTTTGATCGAAGGAAGATTGCATCTACGATGGCGAGCTTTGCCCAATAGAACTGTGGATGGTGTGGATACGGCGTGGCCAGCCGTGAACACCACCATAGAAGACCCTTGTGAAGATCCATTCATAACA
>OMKX01113211.1:0-16070 GCA_900302425.1 Brosme brosme | reverse complement strand
TTATAGTTCAAAAATGTACATCTGTACCTTACACATACATGCATAAGAAACCTGCAACGCTGGGGGACACAGGACATCCCATTAAGGCAATGGGATGTCCTGTGTCCCCCCAGGTCACTACATCAGTGACATCGCCGGAGAGAACGGCACGGGATGGGTCACCCTCAACGACTCCCATGTGATGTCGCCTGCGGAGCCAACGATCCTGAGGACCAGAGAGGAGACGGCCTACATTCTGTTTTACATCCTCTGGTAAAACTTTAAAAGTTCCTCTTTACAACATCCAATGCATCTTTTTAAAGGCTGTTTTACAAACACTTACTGAACCCTGTCTTCTGTGTCTTATTTGACTAGTGGAGCAGGCGAGGGAGACCATGTCCCACCGGGTCAGAACCAGGAGTCATCTGGAGCCGATGGTACCAGCCTGCCCTCAGACTGTTTGATACCAAAACCATAGAACATTTATTGGAAGGGTTTGGAGCTATTTTGTCGTATGTTGTGCAGACGGAGAGATGCAGGGGACCCGAGGACTGTCCCCTGGATGAAGGTCCACTTGTGTCCCGGCATCCTGTCCCCACGGATCGCCCTTTAGATCCTCAGCACCAGAGGACTCTCAGCTGCTCTGTGGTGGTGGTGATGGCCTCTCGCCCCTGATGCCCAGAAGGCCGTCTGACAGAGAGACTGAGTGGTGAAGCCTCTACAGCCCCTCCTACGGGGACACGCCCTGCTGCCCCCCTCTGTGGCACACTCAGTCGGAGAACAAGGAACAATGAACAATGAAGATCATGTTAATATGTATAATATTAATCAGTTACTATCTGTAAAATAATAATAATAATGATCATATTATTATTATTATGTGTAATAATAATCAGTTACCATCTGGGGAAATAATAATAATAATGATGATCATATTATTATGTATAATAATAATAATATATTTCTGTATATAATAATAATATAATCATAATTATTATACATTATGATGTATAATAATTATCAGTTACCATCTGGGAAGATAATAAGAATGATGATCATATTAGTATTATGTATAATAATAATAAGTTATGATGATTTTGATTTTGATTGATTGATTGATTGATTGATTGATACATTTTATTTTCTTGAACATGTAGACATTAACAAAAAATATTTAAGAATCAACAGACATATATAACAAAATTAAATAGTCCCATTACATGTTCAAAAAAAAGGAGTAGAGGGAAGCAAAAGCTTGTAGGTCCCTACCCCCTTCTTTCAGTTAAATTAACCATTTTCACGATCAATGTTAAGTATTTACATATATTTATATATTTACATACCTTTTTCTTATAATTGCGCATTTAACAAACATCACTCCTATGTTTTTTTATACTCACAAATAATATATTACGTTGATGATTAACATCACTCCTATGTTGATATGATCCAACGTTGTCTATTATAATTAAATCAACTGGCTGGTGATAGAATAGATTACTAGGTTATATACATGTGTTCATACATACATACACACATACCTTCATACATACATACATACATACATACATACATACATACATAGCCCTTAATGCGTACCATATAAGATAATACATTACTTGGCATTTCCATCAATGAATATTTTCACAAATCTCATATTTTCCTAGTGTGTATATTTAAATTGTGCAATATGTTTCCTTTCTTTGATCTTATCTGGTAAGTTGTTCCACAACTTCACCCCACAGACAGATATGCACATGCTTCTGACTGTAGAGTGTACCGTTGGTTGGCTCAGATTCAGTCTCCTTCTTAAATTATAATCTCACTAAACCATCTTTGAATGTTACTTGGAAGTAGGTTTTTTCTTGCTTTATATTCAATTTGTGAAGTTTTAAAATCTTTTAAATCCATAAACTTCAATGTTTTTAACTTGAGAAATAAATTGTTGGTGTGATCATAGTACCCTACATTATTAACTATCCTTATTGCTTTTTTTTGAATTGTGCATATTGTCTGTAGGGTGCTTTTGTAGGTATTACCCCACACTTCGCCACAGTAACTCAAGTAAGGGGAAAACAGTGTACAGTACAGTGTATGTAGTGATTTTAAATTCATTATGTGTCTTACTTTGACTAGTATCCCTACACATCGTGCCAATTTTGAGTGTACACGGGTGACCTGAGGTTTCCAGCTGAGCTTGTGGTCTATTATTACACCCAGAAAGGAGTTCTCAAACACCCTTTCTATTTTTATATTATCAATCATTAGTTCAATGTGTGTGTTTGCTTGTGTGTTACGTTTACCAAAAACCATAAATTTGGTTTTCTTTACGTTGAGTGATAGTTTATTTATATCAAACCACAATTTCAACTTGGTTAGCTCAGTAGAGACAACGTCCAACAACTGTTTGAGGTTCCCTCCTTCACAGAATACATTTGTGTCATCAGCAAAAATCACGTTTTTCAGGATCATAGAAGCATTACTTATATCATTTATATATATAATAAATAGTTTTGGTCCCAATATTGACCCTTGCAGCACACCACAAGTAATATTAATTTGGGTGGACCTGTTATCCCCCATCTGCACAAACTGTTTTCTTTGGTCTATGTAGCTTTTATGCTTTTATTTTATGTAAATCAAATAAAAATGTTTTACTGTTAATATCTTGCATTTACCATCTCACAACAGGGGACAGGCCTAAGACCGTTAATAAAACAAGATTGGACAAACACAACTGTCATATGAGCTGTTTATTCGATAATTACTTAACATTGTATTTTTTTCCTTGGGTGACATTTTACTCAATATTTTCTATAAATAGAAAATATATACATTTTTACAAATGCTAGTTTCACCTATGTTGATCGACTATGGTCTAAATCAAGCCTACCGAGTCTATTCTATCAGCCCAGTGGATAACAGTCTCTATCCAAGTTCAAGTCTCAAATCCAATTTTGGGAAGAATTTATTGCTTGATAAATTACTGGTGTATTTTCATGTCTGCCAGAATATATCAAATCTGGCCAATATTTGATATACTGGTACTTCTATTGTAATATTGTAATAGCTGTCATTATTGCATCATTGTTCAGTTACTTGCCCATAGATAGAAAGACATGTTATCCAAGGACGTTGTGCTATTCTATAAATAATGCTACCATAATGCTTTTATTATTAATATAGTAATATAGGTTCACAGTTAGATGTATTTTCCCCTTAGCCATAATCAAAAAGTGCAGGCACCAAACATCGTTGAATTCAAGTGTTGCAAGAAAGGTATTTTAAGAAGGGTAGAGATATCCCCATAAATGCAGTGGAAGGACTTCAAATTAAAAAGCTGACGAGTCCCCCAAACAAAATGTATCATTGAACCCATTCCAAGCCATCATGCCACCAGGTGTCAGTGTGGTTAGCCATTACAAGCTATTTAGAAATCTGCCTTTTCCTGTGTTTTAGTGAAATCACAAGTGGGACTGTCCACCTAGATGTACGCTGGATAAATCAGTCTACCAGCCTACCCAGTGGACTGTAGTGTCCACTGGGTAGTGGACACTACATGTTACTTATCTATCCAGCATACATCTAGGTTGACACTCCCACTTGTGATGTCACTAAAACACAGGAAAAGGCCGATTTTTAAACGGCTTGTAATGGCTAATCACACTGACACCTAGTGGCATGATATCACCCCTTTAAACATTTAATAAAAGATTGCATAGCAAATCTTAAAGAGTAACTGAACACCGAAGCAGACCACAGGGATGCACCACCTCTGGTGAACATAACTTATTGCAATTTACTCAAATTGGTGCCACCAATGGCATCCCCTGGCACTGTTTTCTACGTTGAATGGTGATCACATACCATGCTGGCCATAAGGCTCGGTTACCCTTTAAAACAGAAGAGGAATAAAACATCACATTGTCACAGAGAATCACATTATCAGGGGTTCACATCACATGGATACAGATATGCAGCTCCTGGTATGAGTGCGGCTGGAAAGACTTCTGATTCATGTTGTGCTTTTTTGCTCTGTGATATTATAGCTAGAGAGTTTCATACAAGCTACAGATTTCTAAGCTACTGCTGGTTGCATGCATATTGTGAAGTTGATATGTATCAAAATGACACTTTCAGATTTCAAACAGTAGCCTCTGGTATTAGGCAAGTCATAAACGTGCGCATACTTATAAAGCTTCTAGCTGAGGTAGGGGACTTCTGTCGCTAATAACAGAGTGGGACATCATTTTGCGTTTCATATAACTCTACAGGGAAGCGTTACAAATCATCGACAAACACCTCGTATTTACCATTGATAATCACTGTGGCGGCACACAATTGATATTGTAACCCCTAATGTAAAACATCCGCTTAAATTCTGGTTGTTGGTAAAACAACACTATCCACGGTGGTACTCATGTGTACTGAGTTTTCTAACGGGGGTAACGAGACACGCCTTTCTGAAAGACAACCATTTAACTTTACTCGTTGTGTTCTGTTAGTTATAAAATCCATAATCCGGCTCACAAGATTACTCTCAAGATTAAATTCTGATAGTAGTTTACTGACTAAAACATGTGTCTGGATAGTATTAAAAGCAGAAGAAAAGTCTAAAAACAAAAGCCTGGCGTGTGTGCCCGGACCATCTAGATGACTGTACAGGAGATTTAGTAGTGTAATCTGGGCATCCTCCACCCCTCTTCTAGCCCTGTATGCAAATTGCCTTGGGTCCAGGGCCTCACCCACCCTTAACAACAAAAGACACTTCACAATCTTTTCAAATGACTTCATGACCAGTGAGGCCAGTGCCACTGGTCTGAAGTCATTTAAACTCTTTGTAGTGTTGCCCTTTGCCACTGGAACAATAATGGACTCCTTCCATGCCTTTGGGACCCTTCTCTGTTCCAAGGACATCTCAAAAATATCAGTGAACACCCCACAGAGCTGTTCTGAACAGCACTTTAACAATCTCCCAGTAATCCCATCTGGACCTGGACTTTTATTGACCTTATTTCTCTTAAATACTGACCTAACATCTTCTTGTGTAATTGAGAATGGTGTGGACTTTACCAGAGCTTGCTCCTCAGTTAATTTCTTATGTTCATCTGAAAAGTCATGAATATCAAAACGTGAAAAAAAAGTGTTCAATGCTTCAGATAAATCGCTATCACTCTTATACATTGGGATATGGACTGGCTTGTTTTGTGTTTTATGCAAACCTGTCATTCTTTTAACACCATCCCATGCTGCCTTCAAGTTGTTACTTCCCAGTCTCTCCTCTATCTTATTTTTATATTGTAATTTAGCCCTCTTGATTTCTGCTCTGACCTCCTTAGTTGCCTCTCTATTTTCATCCTCATCCCCATTGTGAAAAGCACTGTTTTTTCATTAGCACTTGTTTCAGGGAACTAGTGACCCATGGCTTATTATTTGCATACACTTTTACATGTTTTTTAGGAATAACAGAATCCTTACAAAAAGAGATATAACAGCATACAGTGTCAGTCAGCTCATCAATATCTGAAGCAGAGTCCTTGAAGACATTCCAATCTGTGCAATCAAAACAACCTTGTAATTTAGAAACATACTCATTATTCCAGACCTGCACGGCAGGCAGGGAACTGTCCAAAATTATTTAACTGTTTCTTATAAATTCAGAATGACAGAAGAACTGTATGGACTTGAAATAACAGCAGCATTGAATCTGACACAGCTTCTAAACACAAACAGCAGGAAAACGATCAAAAATTATTTCTCCTGTAGCTTATTTCTTAAGAATAATTAAATGAATAACATATCTAACCATATAAACAACAGCATAACAATCCGAGATAACTGATAAATAATCACACATGCACACAATTCAATTCAAACTTGCTTGTGGGACTTGGGGCTTGTTACAGCAGGAGACGGCAGGGTTTCGTGCTGAACACAGCAAGAATTTCTTGATATTCCAGTGAATCAGTCAATTCCCTTTCAAATGAAAGCGGACAAAGAGGTCAGTCTATCTGTCAACATTGTTGCCCTGGTGCCTGTTATCCGTGCTGTTATCTGATTGACAGCTGAAAAGAGTCTCTCCACAGTACATGTCGTCATGGGCAATGTGAGGAGGGCCCGCAGGAGACTGTTCATGTTGGGGAAAATATCACGGGGGCATGCGTCCAGCACTTCTACCAGTGTTTCTTTTTTCTCGTTCATGGTCTTGTTGGCCTTTGCCTTTCTTTTAAGCTGCTGCACAAACACAGTGTGCTCTGCGTCTTCCACCGGAATGGAAAAGTGCGCGCATGCGGGCCGGATGAGAGCCTTGTCACCAAAGGTGTCTGACCGTGGCAAGCAGGCAGCAGCGGCTCTCATAAAGCCGTATGTGTCGGGCTTGAAACGAGTGTTCATCTGCTTGTCCAGTATGTCATTCCATAATTTCTGTAGGTCAGAGTTTTGCTGTACAGGTGATGATTTGCCCAGAGTAGAATCAACGTGCGTATTGTCTAACCTGGCCGGCAACTTCCTCTTGCGTGATCCACTGTTATCCCAGCGCACAATCTCATGTTTATTCATCAACTCATCTGTCAGTGCCATTACTTTATCAAATGCATCATTTTCATTCCTGAATTGGGTGTAGCTGTCCTTGAGCCCTTCAATCAGATCAATACAATCTGTAACTGATAGTGTGGAAGATTGCAAGCCCTTAGTGGCGTAGTCGCTGACTTCAAATAACTGGTTGAATGTGACAAGCAGAAACAAAAACTTTTTAGTTTGCATTTGGTGCAGAAGGGAGTCAGCTTCAAGTTTTGTTTGGCCAGAACTTTCGGAGAATGTGGCGAGGGTCTCCAAAATAGGTCCCAGGAGCGTCAACACCTTACTGACTGCATTTGACCATGAGCTCCACCTCACATCACAGGATCTCTCCAGCTCCAGTGTTTTTTGCCCTGGTCGCATCTGCTTTTGAATTTCCAGAAATTTGGCATGTCTGTGCGCCCCAGTCATAAAGTTATGCAAGCTGTTTATAATATCAAAAAACGTTGAAATGCCAGGAGACACTTTAGCTGCTGTGCACAGGACAAGGTTAAGTCTATGTGAGTTACAATGCACATATATACCGTGGGGAAACGTCTTCTTCAGTATCACATGTACCCCTCCTCTGTTCCCCGACATGACTGATGCGCCGTCCAGCTGCAATGGCTCCAGCACTTCCAAAATCGTAGCCGATATTGCCTCTGCAGTCATGTTGTCCGTTTCCACAAATCCCACAGCCCGTTCTTTCAATGTGCCATTGTGCAGGTATCTGACGCATACTGCCACTAGCTCTCTTTTTGACAAGTCTTTGCACTCATCTGCTAAAATCGCATAATATGTGTCCGGCTCATCATGCAAATCTGCCTTTATTTTTTTGACAAGGAGTGATGCTGCGATTTCCAGTATATCATTTTGCATAGCGTGGTACAGTAGTTTACCATTCTTGGGTAATTCATCCAGTTGCCTTTTTATTTCTGGGTCATATTTGGAAACCAGGTCAAGTAGTTCCAAAAAGTTACCCTTGTTTAATGCATCTGGGTTTTCCCGATGCCCACGCAATGGGATTTCTTGTTTTGCACAGAACAGGACGAGATCTATTACCATCATGATGTGCTGTCTATGTCTTTCAATGAAGGACTTGTCGCTGGCATCGTTGTTCAGCTGGTTAATAATATTTCCCCGTCCTGGCTGGTGACTTTGCTTGAAACCATCCATTTTCCCCAGCGCTGCAGCATGTGCCCTGCTGGCTTCATGTTTGCCACAACCCTCAGAAAAATGTTTCCAGTCTTTGAAGCCCGTATTAATGAATCTAGCCTCATTACCTGCTTCAGGGAAATGACAAGACTTACAAAAAACAGCATCTCTTGAGATGCTGTATTCCAGCCACGGGAATTTTGAGTACCACCTGTCAGTACCACCGTTAATGTTAGCCTAACTGTTAGCCTACTTGCCTTGCCTTGCAGGTGTGAGGGGGTGGCTATGGGAGGACTTGATGGGGAGAGGGCGGCCGAGCAGGATGGTAACTCGTCACTTGTAACCGCGTTACTTAAAATGGCAGGAGTTTCCTCCTCCTGCTCCTCGCAGCGTTTCTTGCTGAATTTAAATGAAAACAAGCTGCTTTGCTTTGCGTTTCATATTAGCTAATAGCTAGCTACCGTCTGCGTCTGTCTCATTGAGCTTGCTTGAAAAGCTTGTGCGCCAACGTCATTCATTTCATTGGATCACTTGCAGCCTGTGGGCAGGCAGTCCACACGTGGGGTAGAAGCCGCTGATTGGCTGAGAAGCTTTTACTCAAAGCTTTCCTCAGGCTGCTTATTGGATGAACAGCTAGAATGAAAATCACTCACTACTCACTATAGGCCTGGGTCAAAATGGGCGGGCCCGGACCTAAATTGGGTGGGCCCAGGCCCACCTGGGCCCAATGGTAGCGCCGCGGGTGGTCTGTACACAGGGGTGAGATGGATAGCACGGTGATCTGAGGAACCGAGGGGGGGGCAGAGGGGAGGCCTTGTAAGCCTCCTTAATTGAGCCATAGCACATGTCCAAAGTCTTATTTTTCCTAGTTGGGCATGTGACGTATTGATAGAGGTTGAGACTTTTACTCAGTTTGCAGTTATTAAAATCTCCCATAAGGAGACACGGGGCATCCGGGGAAAGAGATTGAAGTCTTTGAGTCAACTTGTGAATAGTATCGGCAGCAGTTTGCGTGTTAGCCTTGGGGTGTATGTACACTACAGTCACAAATATCTGGTCCGCTGTTAGACGATGTTCTTCCATTAAAAACGTAGATTTTCGAGTGACCCAGGGATGACATTTATTCCTCTTTTTTGGGGTGGACTAGAACAACGTGTTTTTGTGGGGCACAACGGAAGTTTATGTTGGCTTTGCTTCCGCCGAAAGATCCATTCATATAAATACATTTTGTTTAACAGGATAATCATGACAAATTAATGCCACTTTAAATGTTTTTCAAGCGTGAATGCAATTAATAAAGTAAAAGGCAGAAGAAAAATATTCTAAAAGGCTACTAAAATTATCAACATGGGGGTCATAGACATACAATAAGTGACACAAACACTTCTTGTATGTAGGGGCACAGAATGACTTTGGAGTGAGATCTGGACGTCTGGTGTCTGATATGATCAGGCCATTAAGGTTTACAAAAATGTGTAGGTAATATAGTATGAATCTAGCCCTACAGGAAGTGAACTAATCAGGTGAGCTAGGGGGTTCAACTAAATTTTTTTTTTTTTTTCATCAGTTACATAAATAGCACTGACATTGATTCAAACAATATGCAAGCTGAGTGGTTTCAGGGATAGAAGCGTCCATATGAATCACCATGGCAACGATATAAAACGTTGCATTAACTAACATACTATACATTAAATACATTACGAAAAGATGACGAAAATAAGATGACGAAAATATAATTCACATTATCGCTAGAAATGTCATCAAAACACATTTTAATGCTGCAACTGTCTTAAGATGTTGCATTATCCACTGAGAATAAAACTAATGTCATCCATTTTGTTTTGGCAAGACAGAACCTTGAACTGCGTGACGTGTTTCTGTTTCTTCAAACAGTCGATAAAACGTTCATATGGCTCGTTTTGGACGACATAAACAATCGACCTATTCTGTCGTTTAGGTTGAGGACAGGCTGGACTATCGGTCTATTGGGTCGTTTTGCTGGTTCACCAGGTTGCTATGAGTAACAGTGGCATGTGGGAACCCCAGGTTTCTTTCATAAGATCGGCCTGATGAAGGGGCCGCCTTCAACACAACCACCTCCGCCGTGTTCCTGTGAATCCGAGCACCGCGCCAGCAGGGGTCCAAGCAGCTTCAGAACTACCCCTGGCCTGCCCCCACTTCCTTCCTACCAGGGATTATTCTCCAAACAATCCTCAATCTCAGGATTGTTGCTGCCGAGGTCAGGAAGGGGCGCAGAGGGGACGTGGGGCCATGCAGAGATTTTTAGGAGGCACAGAGGAAATTTACGGCACGTGAAATGAAACGCATAATAATGATAACTTGGCAGCTTTATGCTTTGACCGCCGCTTGACTATGGCTAACGTTGCGAGGCTAAGTGCAAAGTAATGGATTTTGAAAGCCTCTTTATTTTTCATCTGAATGTTTTTAATGATCATCATCTTTTACCATATGACACAAATATTCCCCATGATCAATGTTTGGACTGTGGTTTGACTGGCTCTCAGTGTAGTGGATATTATGTTATTATATTATCATTACGTTTTAGACGGATGGTAAAATAATATTACAACAGTGTATTTTCTACAAAGTGGCTCAAGTAAAAGCCATATTAAGGTACTAAATGATGCTATTATCAGTGGTAGTTTGCTTTGGTATTCATGACAGATGAAAACGATTTATTGTCATGTCCATGGCAGACAAAGAGTGTCTGAGATGAATGTTAACTGAAAGAAACTGCTGTCCAAGGCACCGTCTAATCCATTTCAGATGCCAGGCTTACCTACCAACTGTTTCAAGACAAAATAAGTAGTTATCATCCCTAAATAAAACTTTACAATACAAATTTCATTGCAATTGTATTGAAACTATTAAAATAAGAATCTTGGAGCCTGCCTGGCTTCATATTAATAGTGTCCAGGAACTTTAATGTATTCCTTAGTGAGTGCTTATAAAAGGAATTCTATCTTTTTTATTCCCCTTTGTCTCATGGCTCATTAAACGTATTGCAGTATGTAAACCATAACAGACAAAAAATCTATTCAGTTAAAAATTGGCAAGTTGCTGGATACATTTTCTATCACCCAGTCTGTATTATGGACAGTGTTTGAATGTGTATTTCAGGTACTGATTCCCCCTACCCCCCCACTAACATTCAATGTTTTCTAAAAAACGATTTCATTTATTTTTCTTTCAGACGTTCCGATGGCCGACCGGCAGCAAACTGGATGGCAACGAGATATTGGAGGTCCAAGTGTTCAACTACAGCAAAGTCTTCACCAACAGGTGAGTTGTGGAAAAAATAAATCAAGATAATCCCATCCAACAACAACTGACATGCAGCCTCAGTCTATCTATCCATCACAGTTTGTGAGCTATCAAAAATGACATACGGCTTGTGCCATATCCAATGAAGTGCACTGTGGAGTCTTTGAGCTTGGTGCCCCTGGAGCTTGTTCCAAATTGAGTGAATTGAATTGGCAACGGCCAACAGAGAACCACAGGGCCAGGCTATGAATTAACTTTTCCATCACAGCTTTAAGCACAAAATGAAAGAGTGATAGATCCAGATAATAGACAGATCTGTTGTACAGTGAGCTGCCACGCAAATCAGACCATGAACAACAGAGCTATTATTATTCACACAGAGTGGGTGGCTTAATTGAGATTGATCATGTCCCCTGGGTTGAGCCTGTTCAATGAACTGGTGAACGGCTGTTTTTGTCTTTAATATTTCTTTCCCATTTCATATTTGTATTTATCATTGTATTAAGCATGTGTTTGTGTGTGTGTGCGTTTTCTGTGTGAATATAGAGTGAATGGGCTCCTGCGTGTTTGTTTGTGTAGGTGTTTGCGTGCGTGTATAAGAGCATGCGTTTGTGTGTGCACACGTGCTCACAATACTATGGCGAGTGTCCACTCGCCATAGTAATACTTGGTGGGTGTGTGTGTGTGTGTGTCACCTTATTATCCGTGTGCATGCGTGCATGCCCAGGTGTATAAGATGATCAATGATTTATGGGGCTTGTCCACGGAACACATTTGAAAACCAAACAGGATTAATTCTTTGATGCTTTGTTTGCATGGCTCCTGTTTTTGTCACTGCTCACAGCTGTCCCATCAGAACAGACTAGTAGAGCCCTGATAACAGTGATCTCTAGGACATGGATCCCCAGCTCTCGCTGGAGGGAGTATACTCCGCTTGATAGCTTTATAACCTTTAGTTAGTGGTTATAAAGAAGGTGACGACTACTTTTATGGTGACAATAATCTCAGGCGAAGAGCAGTGTCAGAGCTTTGGCTCTGGAGCTTAACAGCGATGCTCGGAGAATCGCAGATGGCAAGAATGCTATGTTTGATTAGTATCAAATATGCTATGATGAATCTTAGTACTTAAGGTAGGACAGACAGGATTGGACCTTGCGAAAAATCCCTACACTTAGTTTAAATCATATTGTACGGTCAAAGGGTAAAGCATAAACATAGATGAGTAAAGCAAGTTTGTCATTGAAAATGCAGTTAATCTGCTAATTATGTAACTTAATTTAATATGTATTCATTAGATGTAGGGCATTTAGTGATTTCTTTCATCTCAAGTGCTTTATTATAACATAATTATTAATGCATTCATGCATGGGTGCCCCTGGTCAGAATGGACGTGTGCAAATACGAGAGGAACCTGCCAGAGTAGGCTAAATTCTGAAAGCATCCAACCAAAAAAATCCCTCCCTCCCTTCAGGGCTCAATCCAAAGGCACTCCCCCTAAACACGTGACTAGCTCACTAGCTTCAGCAATAGGTCTGCAGAGCCTTGTGGAAGGCTTGGGTCGTGCACAAGGTGTGCAGGGCAGAGTATGCGCAGGTAGCTGGATGGTAGGTAGACAGACAGGTAGGCCATCCAATGACTTTATTCGGGCCGAATGAAATAATTGGTCTGGCTTATTACAGGCCTGCGACAACCACATGATCACTGTCAGGATTTAAAGTGAATTCAACAAATATGACTAACATTTTTGGTAAAATTAATTGCCTACACCAGCTTTAATTGTTTATCTGTCTATCCGGCTTTTGACCCTTGACCTTCTGACTGGAACATCTCTTCAGAACCAGTTCAGTAACAGCCAATCTCTCCGTGGCTGAGGCGCCCCATGGTACTGAGGGTCTCCATCTGTGTCTATCAGTCACACTGCGTCTCATTCAGCTTTTCACTAACTGCCCGTCACAACTGACTGATAGGCACACACAAACACACACACGTACACACACACAAAGGGGGGCACACCCTCACAGGCGTGAGGGTGCAAATAATTCACGTGAGGTCGTGCCCTGTGTTGTCTCCACACCTGCTCCATATGTCCAGTGGAACTGATATCTCTCCATGGCTGTGAGGAGGGGATATAGAAACACGCGTGTCACGCCCTGCTTAAACCAGACGTGGGATGATCCGGTTTGTGTTACATAACATTTATGTAACAAACAATGCGCACACAATGCATGTCCGTCCCCACGCTGGTAAAATTGACACACACACCATTGATCCCACATTTTTCTATAGTCCCTGGTCCGCTGCACTGAGACAAGCTGCTTTAGTCATCGTACTCGTCACTTACTGCACGTATTGATTGAAAACTCCAAGAGGTTGTTGAATTGTTACAAATTCATGGGGACAATCTCTTTCCTAGAAAGGTTATTAATTAGTGTACAGTGGTAGTCTCCTACTTGGGTGTGAAACAGACAACAACAGACAGGTTCTGAGTAAAAAGTAACAGGGGTGTTATTCAAAATGGTGAGGGCAAAGGGGGGTGAGAATCCACCTTAAGGTCTTCCCGGACCGGGGCGTGTTTCCTTTGAGGGCTTTAGGGGTACTCAGGAGGCTGGGTAGACGACAAGGGGAAAAGGCCGCTCAGCGTATCTGTTAGGCTGCAACCGTCCTCCCTCAAGGGGAACGCTTCTGTCTGCCTTGTCGATGGAAAACTGTCTTGTGGCCTCATGGCCGGCAGGAGTTCCCCATTGCCAACATGCAGCAGGTGGACTGGATAATACTGATTGTCAATACCTTCTCCCAGTTAGTTACTTGAGGGAAAGGGCTTTGCCCAGGGTTCTGATCCCCTTTCCCCCTCGCCGAGGGTCTTGGGCATTTAGGCCCATAGTACGCAACACAACAGATTAGAGACATTTTGTTTTTCTCTAATTCAGTTGCAAGAGTGTTGGAAAGACAGATTTAATACTTTTGTAAGGTGGGGAATTGGGACTGCTTTGAAGCATGTTTATCAAATTGTATCGATATGGCCAATTTGGCTCAGTGCGTGTGAAGCCCATGAGGAAATACTTCCTAAATACTGCCTGTCATTTGATTACAAAGATTAATTTGTATCACTGGAACAGATGTTTTATAATGGCTCATTAAAGCTGCGTCTGCCCTGACAAGAGGCCTGTGGATGAACGCAGGGCTGTTGGTGTTCCACTGCAACAGATGCACCTGCCAAACTGACTAAATGGTTGCGAAGCGGCGGTTGCTGTAACTGTGCTGAAGTGGTTCACAGTTAATCCGGTTCCTGTGATTTTGTGACAGTTTGAATGCTTGCCGTGGGTATTTTGGCAGCCTTCACCGAATTTTCTCTCCATTTTATCTTGCCGTGTGGGCTTTGGGGTTTTCTTAGGCCCTGCAGCCCACTGAAGGGAGATAAGCTGGTGTATAATTCATACAGCGGGCGCTCAACTAAAGCTCCCTTCCTGCTCCGCCTCCGTGTCTTCGCTTCTCCCTCGCTCTTTGATTTTTCCTCCACTTCTTTTTCTTTCTTCTGTTATTTATTTCTTGCTCTCGTTTTTTCCGTTCTTTCTATTTTACTTTTTGCCAAGCCTGGTCCATGTCATGCATGTAGTCGAACCGTCCATTACAATGGCTTTTTCACTAAACAAACACCCACATAAGGCTGGGTGTGTGTTTGTCAAAAGTCAAGAGTTCTACAATTCTTCTTCTTATTATTATCATCATCCAGATGAGCAACAGCTGTTTGGCTGGCAGGTTTATTCAATAATTTGCTAACATCCTTTTTTTCACAATCCTACACACAATCCTTCATTATGAGGAATTGAATCAAATGATTAATTTGTATTCAGTAGGTATTCAATGCAAACAGATTGCATGCAAAAGCTCAAATATGCCATCTGGATGGATACTATTAGCAGGTATTTTATTTAATTGAAGAAATCAAGCCAATCAAACAGCACAATGTAATATAGAATAAGGAAGTATGAACTCACTCTCAATGCTGGAGGGCTGGTGGGTCTTCAAAACACAGCACTCTATCACATTTTATTTACACACTTTCTCAAGTTGCATTTTGTATTGCAACGTTGATATACCTGTGTGTGTGTGTGTGTGTGTGTGTGTGTGTGTGTGTGTGTGTGTGTGTGTGTGTGTGTGTGTGTGTGTGTGTGTCTGTGTGTCTGTGTGCGTGCATGTGCTCACAAGTTTGTGCAAATCGGTACATTAGGTCAGCCTGGTCATTGCATTGCACATCAGAACCTTTCCTTCTGCCAATGGAAGCTCAATCACGCACTGGTCTGGTGTCCATTTCCATTCGACACCCTCCTCCAATCAGATTACCGTCCGCTTCCCAGCATCAGCGCTGACCTCAGCAGATACGGAATCACTTCTACATTGGCAAGGCCTCTCCTCCTCATACACCACATTTCTACACGATCCTGAACGACATACACACACCAAAAACGAAAATGTAGGATTTATCCAGGTTAAACAATTAGAATAGAAAGAAAACTGAAAGGGAAGGGAGACGTTAAATTATATAGCGGATGAAAGTAAATGGTTTCATCAATAATGAATGTTGCCTTTTGAAGTGCTAAAATGTGAGGTAGAACACGATAGGCCCTGCCAGTTTCAATTATTCAGCAACTTGTAGCCATGTTACAATAGCCTTAAAGGACAGTTGAAGCCATTTGCTTTGCAGCCACTAGTCCTATCCATCACCATGGATACCATCTGTTTGGTAAGGAAGAAAGAGACTGGTGTCTTGTATAGAAGGGTGTTGCGAATGACGAAAACAATTGTGGTGAATTCCACAACTATAAAAACCAGACAGTAACGCGTTTTAATATTCTTAACTGTAGGTGCAAAAGCACATCCCTGTGGGCGCCACTTTACCCAAGCATCTCGAAATAAGAGAAGAAGCTTCTGGCAGAGGAGGAGCTCACTGTAGGATAATAGTTATGAAGGCTGTTGTTGCAGTTCATCTGTTGGATTTAGAGGGAAAGGGACAGAGGGAGGAAGAGGAGGAGGGGGAGCAGGAGGAAAGCCAGGCGAATACAGTCACTGTGTGATAAACAATATACTTTTTTTTT
>OMKX01113208.1:0-14556 GCA_900302425.1 Brosme brosme | reverse complement strand
TATTCTCAGGCAATGCCAAGGGATCGGATCTGTCCCGAAAGACCCTCTGTCTCCGGAGAGACCCCTGTACGATACGGGCTCCGAGGTCCACGGGAATACTCACAAATGGTGACGCCATTGTCAAAGGAGGGGCTAGGAAGCTGCGCTTAGCTTTAAGTAGCAGATCTAAGCCGAATGTCTTAGCTGATAACCTCCTCCCGACCAGGTTTGGTTGACAGCATAAGTTACCACGGTGATACAGCGACGCTAAAAGAGAGTGACTTTCGTGTCACAGCTAACCCAGGCTTTGAGCGCAACATACCTCACTACCCCACTAACCGAGGTTCGTAGTATACCCCACAGGTTATCCAAAGAAAGCCTGGGTATGTTCAGCGCGCTTCCTAGTATACCCCCCTGGTCAGTGTAAGCCGCTCGCGTTCTGCCACCCGGAAGTATCTGACGCCTATTGTTTACAAACATTCTGAAATGCCGTATAGAAACCGTGCTTAAGCAGGCCTCCAAAAAGTACAGGACCTCTTCGGCGACAGGGGGCGCCATAACTCGCAATCAAACAAAAACAATCAGTCTACTACTGTATTGTTCAATCAATCACAAGTCCGCTTCAAAGCGGCCCAGGGACTTGGAACTTGAAACTCGCCAATCGCCATTAAAATTAATTTAAAAATTAATTAAATTAATAACCGTACCCATTTTCTTCAGAAAATGCACATGCGGCGACATGTCTAGTTGGTAACACTTTATAATAAGGTGCCATAATAAATAGCAAACTAGTCATTACCTAACCCTTTGTTAATATTTGTTAATTGTTACTAAAATATCTATTTGGCACAAGTTAATAGTTTTTTCATAATTAATTAAATATTAGTTGTTTGCATAACCCTAACCCAACCCTAACACACGGCCCTAACCCTAACCCTAACCCTAACACACGGCCCTAACCCTAACACACGGCCCTAACCCTAACACACGGCCCTAACCCTAACCATAACCCTAACACACGACCCTAACCCTAACCATAACACACGGCCCTAACCATAACACACGGCCCTAACCCTAACACACGGCCCTAACCCTAACACACGGCCCTAACCCTAACACACGACCCTAACCCTAACCCTAACACACGGCCCTAACCCTAACACACGACCCTAACCCTAACACACGACCCTAACCCTAACACACGGCCCTAACCCTAACACACGGCCCTAACCCTAACACACGGCCCTAACCCTAAACATAACCATAACACACGGCCCTAACCCTAACACACGGCCCTAACCCTAACCATAACACACGGCCCTAACCCTAACCATAACACACGGCCCTAACCCTAACCCTAGCCCTAACCCTAACACACGGCCCTAACCCTAACACACGGCCCTAACCCTAACCATAACACATGGCCCTAACCCTAACACACGACCCTTACCCTAACCCTAACCAGCGACACTCTGTGGTCAGTGAAAAAAAACTATTAACTTGTGCCAAATAGATATTTTAGTAACAATGAACAAATATTAACAAAGGGTTAGGTAATGACTAGTTTGCTATTTATTATGGCACCTTATTATAAAGTGTTACCGTCTAGTTTTATAAATGGTGCCGTTAGTAGCAAACAAACCCTAAATACTTATCTATTGCAGAAAATAAAGTACAACTAGTTAATACATGTGCTTAGAATGTTTATGAATGTCTCTTGTTGTAATTGTATTGTATGCTAAATAATATTAGCCTGAACAAGAGTCGAGGGCAAAACAAAGCTAAATTAGGCCTACATGAGTAATGAAAGGGTGTGTTCATGAAGAGATGCATTCTATTTTCAGCAACCTTCATTACATGATGACCATTTACCTCAAATATATAGATGTAAAACATACATAATAGCCACTGATATACCCCATGAATACTACGGCGGGCTACTGCAGAGAGCAACCCTGGGAATCATTACTGAAGGCTTTGTTCTATCCTATCACATATCATGTTGGCTGAAACAGCACCACATGTGAGCACCAGATTTTGTGTGGCCTATGAGTTGCTTCTGATGGCTTACTGGGCAGAATTCAATCATTCTAGTCATCTCTGAAATATGCCAGTGCTCTGAAAGGCTAGTACATTGAAACCATCACCACTGACTGCTTTGGTAAATTTCGGTCATCATCAGTCCTTTGATCATGTTAAAATGTCAATCAGCAGCGATTATGGCTATATTACACACACACGCGCGGACACATACGCGCACGCACGCACGCACAAACACACACACACACACACACACACACACACACGAATAGTTCTCCATCCGAGTAGGATGCTACGTACGGTACGTGTAAATACGCAGATGCAAGAGACGTAAGAGCGCGCCTAGAAAATAACAGTCTATTCTGTGTTCCGCAACACAAGGTTCATTCCGCCAAACGCTCAAAGCATGGCGCAAGGCCAATTTAATCTAGCGAAAGAAAGAAGAAAAAACAAATCACGAGGTATATGGCGTGTGATGATGTATCTCCGTAACAAGGTGGGAGGAACTTCTGGATCCTGCGTTTGAAGACCGGCTTCAGCCGGTAAGGACCTGCCGACGCATACAGGAGAACGTTCAGAAGATATACCGTCAACCATAACGGTGACCACACAGGGGTAATAAAGAGAATAGCCAAATGTATAGATCCTATTTTGAGCTGTTAAATAAGCGTATGTTTTAGGAGATATGTTTATACTGACCATGGAAGCCATCCCTCACATTGAAAACGAAACGATAGCGGGACTATTGTTGAAAGAAACCCCCGTGTTTTGATGATCCTCTGCACTGAAGTCCCTCGGTAAGTTAACCTCCATCTGGAGGCTCTGGTCTGTAACGTTAGTACGTCCCAACGCTGATTTACAGAATTACTCGTAACGTTATACATTGTCATTATAAAGGAAATGGTGTCATCTTGAGATAGCTCTTTTGATTTACTTCAGTCTCTGCTGCAGTTCAATGTAATTGTAACATCAATGTGCCGTAACAGCGTGCTGGCAATGTGAAGTAAAGTAGAAAAGCGTCGTTTACATCATCTCTCCTCGGCACTGCACTGCGGAGGCCTCGGCCTGTCACGGGCTCCTCGGTCTGACGTCATGTCATGGATGTGTTATAAGAAGAAGGGAGCATAGACGTTCACCTGTCGAATATCATGCGGACAATGTTACCTACAGAAGAATACATCCCGAAAAATGATCTTACCTAAAGAAATAGGTCACTATCTGTCATTTTGCATAAATATTGCTTGATATTGTTAATTTAAACTTATTTGAATACATGTTAGGAGTCCCTGCCTACCATATAGTAAATGTGATTGACTATCTGCAAAAAAGGCTTTAGGACAAGTTATTGAGGCTCAGCACACTTTATGAAGTATTCTTGGCTACTCTTCAGATGGAGGGATCAACTTTGAAAAAAGAAAACATGTAACAGTTACTAACAACGCTGATTTCAAACCAATCCCAGATTTTAGTTTCCTATTTTTTTGAATTCACATAATGTAATCTGGATTTTGTGTGTCTCAAAGTGAGACCATTATTTTGCACCGATCAGAAACAGGCTGTTGTCAACTTTGCTTCTGTTTCTTGTTTTGTTTGTTGAAATGTTTCCTGCTGAATCAGCCTTTGTGGCCCCGGCGGTCAGGTCAGAGGACCATGAAGAGTGTGGTGCGTGCTGGCGGCTGCACCGGGCCCTGTGTGTACCCTGCCGTGCCCGATGGCGGCTGGGGATGGGTGGTGGCGGTTGCCTTCTTCGTGGTGGAGGTGTGCACCTACGGCACCATCAAGAGCCTGGGGGTCTTCCTGGAGGACCTGATGGAAGAGTTTGGGGAGAGCAACAGCCGAGTTTCCTGGGTCATCTCCATTTGTGTCTTCGTCCTCAACTTCACAGGTCAGTTCTGACTCCGGTGCCCATGAGCATTATTCATATTCAGATGACTTGATTGACCCTGGGGGTCAATAGTGTTACATTTTCACAGCTTAAGACCATAGAAGAAAGATTAGAATACATTTAATTAAACACCTATGTGTTTATTTCAATGTAGTCTAATCTTTCTTCTATAAAAAGCTTATTATTGCCATAGCATACCTATGTATGCTATGGCAATAATATGTTGCATGTTTGCATATATACAAAAAGTGTATGACAAGAAGTACAACAATTTATATTCGTAATTAAATAAACGGTGCATATAGAATTAAAATATGCACGTTCATTTTATCACTGGTATTTCAATCTCTAATAGAGAAGAGAGAATAGCTGTCTATGTGTCAATCTCATGATAACTTAAAGGTGGTGGCTCAGACTGTACTATTGGCAGAGACGTAGCATAAAACATCATATCCTTTTCAATAAAGAATCAGCCACATGTAGCTGGGACCAGAAAGGGTTGGGGAGCTCTTCTTTTCTTGCAGTTGCATGACTTGTGCGATCCTTAGTTCAGTTAAAAGCCACATCACATCACACGTTGTGGTCACGTGTTTATCTACTCCACTAATGCCTTAAGGTATCCTATGTTGTTGGACACCTTTTCTGTCTGTGAGGTCAAACGAATTAGACTAGCTTGGGTAGAATCTCTTCTCTCTCTGTCTCTTGTGTCGGGGTTTGATAGTAATTTACTGAATCCAAACCCAAATCCGCTTATCAAATCGGAATCCTTTCGAATCCCTTATCGAGTCTTTTGTAAAATGTGTTGTTTTATTACACTCTATGCATTTAAAATAACGCAGTCCCTATTATAAGTCATAAGTCGCCAATTGCAAATTTAGGGCAGGGTATTGTTCGAAATGTTTCAGTACTATTGCCACAACCTGTGATTAAATACAAATACATCATCAATACAATAAAGAATGTCAGCTCTTAAAAATGTCATTGTACCCCTCAGCCCCGCTGTCCACAGTCCTGAGCAACCGCTTTGGCTACCTGCCTGTGGTGATGACAGGTGGGGTCCTCATAAGCCTGGGCACCATCAGCTCCGCCTTCACCAACTCCATTCATCAGATGTACATCACCATCGGAGTGGTCTCAGGTATTTATCAAACACACACATACACACACACCATTGCAGTTTCGCGGTTGACGTTCGATTCTTTCATCTCTATGAGGAGCAATGTCCTACACATTCTGTTATGATGTATCTAGGAAACGCTCACAATGTCCTACACATTTCTTTATGATGTATCTGGGGAATGCTAACAAAGTTTGAAATGAGTGTGATTGATGAGTGAGTGTGATTCCCAGAAATTTAGTTTTAGATAAAGGATTGAAAGGATAAGCTGGGTGAATAATATTTGCACACAAATGTAATATATTTTAATATTGATATTGATTTTCCAGTTCACAATCACAAACCAAATTTCAGAATGCATTTATGTCTTTGTTTTCCCTCCACAGATGCACTGCTAGCTCTCTCACTTTCGTAGCCGCATCACTCTTTTTTTACCCACCCCTCCCACTACTGAAAAGGGTCCAGTGCTAACTCACCAACCCCCTGTTTCTTCTTTTCTTTCCTCTGTCTCTCTTTTTTTCTTGTCATCATCACACACGTTTGTCTTCAGCAGTCTCAGGCCCGTTACAGCAGGCCCGTCTCTCGGTGGCACAAACCCCACAGCCTCTGACGTGACAACATGACACTCCGGGACAGTCAGCTGTCATGTCCCCCTATTTCTTTCCCTTGTACCCCTTGTGTTCTGCAGGCCTGGGTTACTGCCTGGCCTTCCTGCCCACCGTCACCATACTGGCGCAGTACTTCTGCCGGCGGCGCTCCCTGGTGACCTCCGTGGCGTCCTCCGGGGAATCCTTCGCCGTGTTCGCCTTCGCTCCGGGTCAGTTCCCCCCCGAACACTATGGAGGTCAATGGGTCATTTTACTAATGTACATTTGTTTTGAATTGTGGGAAACTAAGTGCAGAACTGTGTGCATTGTGCACCTCACGCACAACACGTATCTATTCTAATATATAAAATAATACATTGGTGCAGGTTTGATTAAAAGATACGGTTAAAATGCAACTATTCCGTGCATTGCAATCATCCTGAGTGCCTACATGAAAAGTTGGCTTCAGCTTATCCTGATTATTTTCTCAACGTAGCGATTTTAGAATTAATAACATATACGACTGCGAAAAATTATGAAAAAAAACTCTTGATGATGACAAGACTGTAATTTTAGTCTGATATTTGATACCCTTATTTCATTGCTCAATAGCGTGTGGTACAAAACAGATGGCTTATTTCATGTTTTGAAGACGGAATACTTACATTGAGTTCACTTTTCTAACAAATTGACTTGATACTAAGAAGGTACAAGTACCACCTTGGAAATAATTCCTGTGAATCTTTTGTGTAATCCTTGATGATCTGTCAATGTGCATGTACAATGGTGTTGCAACCATACAATTGTCCTTTTAAAGTGAACCGTCAAATAAAATACCTGAGGTCGAAACTAAACAAAATTGGCTGAAACTAAATGGGCCTACAATCTTCATCAAAAAATAAATTGGAATCTAACTAAACATTTTCTGGGGGGCATGTCCACCACAGTCTCTAAAGTCCTGTTGGAAACACGGGTGTGTGGAGGTGTGGGTCTTCTCACACAAAATAATACTTCATTTAAGGTCTGCCTTTTGCAGAACGGCTTTCTTAATTCCGAACCATTTCAGATACTTGGTTGTCTTATTGGCCCTAGTTTTAACCAATTATTTAGCAATTTTACCTGGAAAAGAATGAACCAGAGTGTAACTACCAACAAATATTACATGTGAAGGCATCTTTTGGTTATAATGCACGACATAAAGAACCCTCCATCTTAATCCCTCTTCCCAGCATTCATGACACTGAAGAAACAGATAGGCTGGCGCTACTGCCTGATCATCATAGGGCTGATTCAGACGGCAGTGATTGGCTGTGGCGCTCTTCTTCGCCCAATCATCATTCAGCCCGCCTCCGACCTGGTGACCGAGCAGGACGACTCGTCCGAGCGGTGCTCGCTCTCCCTGAAGGTTGACTATGAGTTGGACAACGAGCAGACCAAGACGTCCCTGGGGTCTGAGGACTCGGGCGTCACCTCCCTCTCCGCCTCGTGCAACGAGCTCCAGGTGGCTGCCGCTGGTCCGGGCTCCACATCAGCAGACCCTCAGGACCAGGCGGACTCCCTGATGGAGGGGCAGCAGGCCCTGGAGCACACCGCGGCCCGCTGCTCCCCCAGACCCAAACTGCTGGACTTCTCGGTGCTCCGAGATAGCGCCTTCATCTGCTACTCCCTCTTTGGCCTGTTTGCCACGCTGGGCTTCTTCGCGCCGCAGCTGTACATCATCCGGCTGAGCAAGAGCCGCGGTGTGGCCGACGACATGGCGTCCTACATGCTGTCCGCGATGGCGGTGGCCGAGGTGTGCGGCCGCCTCTCCATCGGGGTGGTGCTGAGCCGGCTGGCGGGCGGGAAGCTGCGGGTGCTGCTGGTGTGCGTCGTGCTCCTCTGCCTGGTGCTGGTGGCCTTCGCCCTGGTGCGGGACTTCTGGGGCCTGCTGGCCTGCTGCGCCCTCTACGGCTTCTTTCTGGGCACCGTGGCGTCCACGCACATCCCCATGCTGGCCGAGGAGGAGGTGGTGGGCGTGGAGAGGATGGCCTCGTCAGTGGGCGTGTACGTGTTCATCCAGAGCTTTGCAGGGCTGGCGGGACCGCCGCTTGGAGGTACGCTCTCGACATGCGCCCTTAGGGATGATGTCATGTGTTCTTCTCAGTGTGTCTGTAGGCTGGCCTTTGCATGCTGTTACCCCCAATGGACGATGCTGGTTAACCTTAGGGCCGCCCCCTGATACGTTACTATCTACAGGTGTTATTGCGTGCTCTGATGGTCTGATGTCGAGCAGCGCTTTGTGTCCCTGGTTTGAATCATGTTACATGAAAGTAAACGTGTAATACACTTCCCTATACACGGTGCAACAAGGACCAGGGAAGGGTCCTTGTAACAAAGTCCATGCTACACTCCACCTAGTGGCTTCTACTGGGCTCCTCCAGACAGAAGGACGCAGGGTGGTGATGTTGAAAGATGTTGAAAGGTTTATTGTAAAGGTTTGTTGAAAATGATACATGGTCTGAAGCTCCACGTTGCCCTCTAGGAGAACTCTCCCTGAGTGTGTGTGGAGATGGCTGGTTTAACCAGTGCACACTGATTACTCATGTGCAACAGGTGTGCAGCCTCACCAGCCCCAGAGTCCAATCAGACTCGGCCAGGTGAGGCTGCTTTAACCAGCCATCATCCACACACACTCCCACAGTCCTCAAGGGTTTAAAATGTATTATCATTTATTTTCCCTGCAGATTGATCTCGGCATTGAGTGTTCTACATCATAGAACAAAATACAAAATCAACCCAGAGAGAGCTTTATTTTTTTGCTCAACATCTTCTCTCTGTGGTTTTATCGCCTGTCCCAGGATGGTTGGTGGACATCACCGATAACTACGGGTCTGCCTTCTACTCCTGCGCTGTGGGCATGGGCCTGGGGGCCGCTTGCCTGGCCCTGGTGGGGCCTGCCAAGTCTGGCTTGTGGCGAAGCAGAGGCGAGGGAGCCGGTAACCACGGAGACCAGACGAGGGGACCGCCGAGCCATCCCGACGAGGACCAAGACTTCTTGGAGGTAGACCCGGCTCCGGAGGGGCTGGGCCAAGAGAAGCCCCCCACGGTGGTGTGAATGGGACTGGACAGCAGGACGACCTCACGACCTCACGACTCAGAGCCGACGACAGAAACAGGACCCCAGAAACGCTGGCTGGGGTTCAGGCTGTAAACACAGTCCAGATGTCCGACGTGGGATATTTAAACACTGAGGACATGATGTACACTTTACGTGTCCTCTGTGTATACATCCAAACGTAGACACACACAATGTTGGTCAGGTTTGTTTTGGCTGATGCCAGTGTTATCTCAATGTTTTACTCTCAGGTGCCACCATTGCATGGTTTGCATACAAACTCTCTGAAGTGCAGTCTGTTTAGACCAAAGACACGGCCTTGCTGTGTGTTCTGCATGGCCCTAAACCCCAGAGCTCTACTTTTGTTTTCCCATTGAACCCATGCCAAGGCACTAATCTGCTTCTTGGTATCAAGCAGCTTCATGACCATGGAGGAAGTTTGTTAGATGCCATGCAGTTGCAGTTTAATGCGAGAAAGAAGCACTGGTTTCAGCCTACAGCAACTTTAAGAAGTCGATCTTTCTGAATGGTCATTATTTAAATATGATGATGTTTCAAGGCATAAGCAAACCATCTCACTAACTGTTTTTAGCAAACAAGCGTTTCATGTTTAATATTTACACTTCTTTAAAAGCTCTTGGACGGTCAATAGCTTTGCAATGCTACTCGTGTGGCTCTACTTCACGCGGCTCAATCAAACACCTTTTTTCATTTTAAATCTGCCTCCCTATTTAATTTGTATATGTTTGACGTCAAGCTAAACTTTACTTAAAACGTGTATTCTGCAAAAATACAAATCATTCCTGGCTTGGTTGGGTAATTCCACACCATTCCTACAAATGCTGTATTATATAATATATGTAAATACATATATGTATTTTTTTTACAGCTGAGTTTTTCTTTTTGTAATTTGTAGATGTTATCTTTAAGTTTTGATTTAAATGACGTATAAATAATCACATTATTTATACATGATGGCAAAAATATGCAATGCTCCGCAATGCTTGTGTTTGATGATTCCTTTTAAAACACAAGCCCTGTTGTTAATCTATGATCATGTTTGTTCAATGATCTGTCAATGCACTGCTGAATGACATGTGTAACATGGCAACCTGAAAATACAAGGTCAAACGGTAGATTGCTTGTCGAGAGAATTTTATTTAAGTGTATTGAATTTAGTTTTTTTCTGCAAGGGCATGTTTTTCCAGTTCTAAAACCAAATGCAAATAATCAAGTAATATCTGTTGTGAGTGTGTGAGGATCTATAGGGGAAAATGAAACTCCAAATATGCAAAGTTGAATATGTTGTTCAAAATCTGATAAGGGTTACCTGCTGAGACTTGAACCTGTTTACCAAACCTCCCACTGAAACTCAAATATCCTCCTTACATTTGCTTGGTTTGTCTCCTAAATCCTGAGTGAGAGGCCTACATGGGAGGGGAGTGTCCCTTAATAAATGTATCATGGTGAAAGAAACGCCCCATCCTTCAGTTCTTCCCCATGGTGTAGCCTGGACACCATCACTCAGCCACTGTGATGGTGAGCCTGTCCCAATGCAAAGTACATCCTGCCGTTGTCTTTGACCTCAGCCACTGGGTTCTTGCTTGTCCCAAAAGGGCTTTACAGGTCTACATTGTGGGACACCCGTACTAGAGCTCAGCTCTCTGAAGGGCATGAGGAGGAAATGGAAGGACCACAGAAGACGGACCCCTCCTCCAGGACAGACAGAGTGTCCTCCTCCAGGACAGACAGTGTCCTCCTCCCGGACAGATAGAGTGTCCTCCTCCAGGACAGACAGAGTGTCCTCCTCCAGGACAGAGAGAGTGTCCTCCAGGACAGACAGAGTGTCCTCCTCCAGGACAGACAGAGTGTCCTCCAGGACAGATAGAGTGTCCTCCAGGACAGACAGTGTCCTCCTCCAGGACAGATAGAGTGTCCTCCAGGACATATAGAGTGTCTTCCTCCAGGACAGATAGAGTGTCCTCCAGGACAGATAGAGTGTCCTCCTCCAGGACAGACAGAGTGTCCTCCTCCAGGACAGACAGAGTGTCCTCCTCCAGGACAGACAGAGTGTCCTCCCAGGACAGACAGAGTGTCCTCCTCCAGGACAGACAGAGTGTCCTCCCAGGACAGATAGAGTGTCCTCCTCCAGGACAGATAGAGTGTCCTCCCAGGACAGATAGAGTGTCCTCCCAGGGCAGATAGTGTCCTCCTCCAGGACAGATAGCGTGTCCTCCTCCAGGACAGATAGTGTCCTCCCAGGACAGATAGTGTCCTCCTCCAGGACAGAGTGTCCTCCAGGACAGATAGAGTGTCCTCCTCCAGGACAGACAGAGTGTCCTCCAGGACAGATAGAGTGTCCTCCAGGACAGACAGAGTGTCCTCCTCCAGGACAGATAGAGTGGCCTCCCAGGACAGACAGAGTGTCCTCCAGGACAGATAGAGTGTCCTCCTCCAGGACAGATAGAGTGTCCTCCTCCAGGACAGACAGAGTGTCCTCCTCCCAGGACAGATAGAGTGTCCTCCAGGACAGATAGTGTCCTCCCAGGACAGATAGAGTGTCCTCCTCCCAGGACAGACAGAGTGTCCTCCTCCAGGACAGATAGAGTGTCCTCCTCCAAGACAGACAGAGTGTCCTCCTCCAGGACAGACAGAGTGTCCTCCAGGACAGATAGAGTGTCCTCCTCCAGGACAGATAGAGTGTCTTCCTCCCAGGACAGACTGAGTGTCCTCCCAGGACAGATAGTGTCCTCCCAGGACAGAGTGTCCTCCTCCCAGGACAGACAGAGTGTCCTCCTCCAGGACAGATAGAGTGTCCTCCTCCAGGACAGATAGAGTGTCCTCCTCCAGGACAGACAGAGTGTCCTCCTCCAGGACAGACAGAGTGTAATATTGGTTGTTGAGCACAAGATGTAGCTAAAATGACGTCAAAAACAAGCTATGGGGGCGCACGGTAGCCCACAGTGTGGAGTGCGTACCATTAAAGGCTCAGTCCTTACCGCAGCCTAAAAAAAGAACCTATTGTGAGTAAATAGGGTGAAAAGGGAGTCTAGGTCGTAAAAATACTTTTAAACCATTTTATAAACATTAACATTAATATTAGCCCCCTTATTATGTTATTTATATTGAGTTTTTTGAAAGACATCTTCAAAAAATAGGAATCATTTACTAAGCTTTTTTCAATAAGTTATTGACTTAAGTGTTTTGATTTTACCAGGCCATTGTTTTCTTATCTCCTAAAAAGGATAATAATTTGCCCAAGGAATTGGACATTGGACAATATAATTTGACATGATCTGTAATAAAACGCAGATTTTTTGGTGTCAAATGCTATTGTATACTTTTGCACATAATCTCATTGGTTTTTATCCATCTCAACTACACCTGATGATCAGTTTAATAATTTGGTCATAGGGACCCCTCTCAAATGTAACCACAACAATTGGCCTCAGTGTGTTTTAGTGTAAGCCTTTATTCGTCCACCAAGAAACCGGTATATAGATATTTTTATTTCCTTATAATTTGCACTCTTTGAACATGATATTACGCTTATTGTTATACAGAAAAGCTTAATAGAATAGAATAGAAATCCCTTTATTCGTCCCGCAACGGGGAAATTTACAGGTTGCAGCAGCAAGTTACAGTTTACAACAAGAAAAATAAATAATAAAGTAGTAAGAAAGAAAAAAAAGTATATATATATATAATTCCAAAAATATTTTTAAAAGGAAATTGCACAGGTTATATATACAGGAATATTGCAGGTTATGTATAATATTGAACAAGTGAAACTATTGCAGGTTATATGTTATATGATATTGCACAGTGTAGCAGTTACTAGGTGCAGTGCTGATTAAATAGTCTGACTGCAGCAGGAAGGAAGGACCTTCGGTACCTCTCCATCACACACTTGGGGTGTAGCAGTCGGTCACTGAAGGTAACATTGAAGACAGATGGATGAACAGACTGACAGACAACCGGAAAACATTTCAGCTGTAGGCGAAGTGTTGTGTATAACGTTCTGATATAAAATAACAGTAGGCCTGCATTGCTGAATGATTCCAGTTTGGACGTGACCGAAAAAGGTGGAACGGTCAATTTTCATTGCATGGTGACCTTGGAGTTAATGAAACGTTTCTACTTAACGTGGGCTATATTATACCCTGCCAGAAAGTCTCCAAATATTTAAGCTCTTGTTCTCGCTTGAGCAAGGAGAAGCAGAGGACAAGGACTTTAGAAAGAGGACAGACCGGGGCAACACGGGGGAGGGAAGCATTGTGACAGCTTATATCCCTCTGAATGAAGAGTTGTGTTTCCTATCCCAAACACATCGTTATCGATAAGGGCTTATTATGCCAGGCCGAAACCGGCCAGACGGGATGGGGAGGCACTCTGAACCGTTTGGAGTGGGACGGTTCTGTTCTTAACCATTATATTATTATTATTATATTATTACCTTTACCCTCGACTGCCCCTCCTCCCTTACTCTCCTAAAAATACCCCTCCTACGCACTTATTGTATGTTGTACGTCCTGGCACTTAAAACTAGTACTTAGCATCGTGTAGCATGTAGCTATCTTTGTTGCATACGGGGAATGGGTTAACCTAGCAATTGTAAGTGCTTGGCACTTGTTCTATGAACATCCTTACTGTACCGACAGCGATATATTGTTGTTCTCTTTCTTCTGACAAATGTAAATGTCTAAATGTAAATCTTAACCCACATCCACATAAAACCACCCTAAACACAAACAGGACCTGCCATGACTCAAAAAAAGCTTTCATCAGTTTTCTTTGTACATTAATTGCATCGTTTTGGCGCTAAGTGGTTTGTTTCTGTAAATGGTACAGTAGATGATTCACATGGATCTGGATCACGAACCAGCAGCAATTAAACACCGATGAGGATGAGGATGATGATGGGGGTTGATGATGATGGCTGTGGACGGCCGTGTCCTGAGTACCCACACACACACAGCAGTAATAAAACACTAAGTCACGCGCAACGTGGGATCTCACTGCATGAGAGGAGGAGGCCGAAGGAGATAGAGGAGAGAGAGAGAGACAGAGAGAGAGAGAAAGAGAGAGAGAGAGGGAGACAGAGAGAGAGCCGAGGCTATGTAAAAAGCTGTTGGAGGTTAAGGTAATTTGCGAGCTCCGTTTTAGGGCTTTAGTGGATCTGCCGTGCGTCTGTTATCCAGCATGGGTCTAAACCCTTGGTGGGTGGCTGCCCAGGCAGGGTGCGTGTGTTGTGTGTGTGCACAGACGACTCTTAACCTCCATCCCTATACCTACTTAACCTGTTCTGGAACTGTTTAACAAACATTACATTTGGAATATGTACTTCATCATACATACGGGGAATTCTGCGATTTAGGGGAATTACTTTCTGAATGAGGTCTTCTTTTGTTCTGTTTTCTGACTGAGCATTTGAAACGTTTGTTTTCTTTCAGAAAAAGATGTTAACCTAGTTTGTTGCTGATCCCTTAAACTGTATTCCACTGACTTTAAATGCATCCTAAAAAAATGTTGCATGTTTTATTCAACTGTTTTAGAATGTTAATATTCCGACTTATATACCGACTTTAATATGACATGCAACTACTTCAGCTGCGTTATCATATGAGGTGAAAATATTCGTAAAATCTTAATCATTCAATGAAATGAGGCACAATGGCAGATCGCTGTTTTGACACGTATGAAGAATGCGTTCGATGAAAATGGCTTCACATTTAAAGGGGACCGCAGGCGGATGTGGACATGTCATGTTCTCTGTGGATGAGCCAGATCCCCCGGCGGCCCCCCGGGGCCCCAGGGCCTGACACACAGAGCAGGGGCCTGGGATGAAGCACCC
>OMKX01113202.1:0-19935 GCA_900302425.1 Brosme brosme | reverse complement strand
CTTGTACTGTTTCTACCATGTTAGACTTAGAAGTCTTGTAGTGTTTCTACCATGTTAGGGTTAGAAGTCTTGTAGTGTTTCTACCATGTTAGGGTTAGATGTCTTGTAGTGTTTCTACCATGTTAGGGTTAGACGTCTTGTAGTGTTTCTACCATGTTAGGGTTAGAAGTCTCGTAGTGTTTCTACCATGTTAGGGTTAGAAGTCTTGTAGTGTTTCTACCATGTTAGACTTAGAAGTCTTGTAGTGTTTCTACCATGTTAGACTTAGAAGTCTTGTAGTGTTTCTACCATGTTAGGGTTAGAAGTCTCGTAGTGTTTCTACCATGTTAGGGTTAGAAGTCTTGTAGTGTTTCTACCATGTTAGACTTAGAAGTCTTGTAGTGTTTCTACCATGTTAGGGTTAGAAGTCTTGTAGTGTTTCTACCATGTTAGACTTAGAAGTCTTGTAGTGTTTCTACCATGTTAGACTTAGAAGTCTTGTAGTGTTTCTACCATGTTAGACGTAGAAGAGATTGAAGAGGGTTACAAGAGATGTCCAGACATTGGAGAAAAAAACCACAGACAAGCTAATCAGAGGTTGTAGGGTTGAAACCAGGAAAGTAGTTCAGCCTTTCCTTTACCTTCAATGTTAAGTGAAGCAAGCGTCTTGTCAGTTCCACAGTCACACATGTACTGTCCTTTGTCCTGGTCTTCCACCCTCTGGATTTTCAGGCCTCTTCGCTTGCCCTCGGCTCTGATGGACACCTTCTTAGATCCCTTGAGCTCTTTCTCATTGTGGTACCACATGACCTCCACCTCCTTGCTCAGTTCACACTCCAGTTCCACAGAGTCTTTCTCCACCGCCGTGTAATCCTGAAGCTTAACTGTGAAGTACGCATCTCCCTCTGAAACGACCCAACACTTGTTATTCTGAATGTGTGCTGCATATATTGTACAAACAACACATACACAAACAACACAAATCAAGAGTACACATAAAACAGAATAGAGAAACAACATCACGACAGCAGCCAAGTTTTTACAGGTCAACAAATACTTGAGTGACAGACTGTCGAGGAGATTTAGGGTGAGGGCTTCGAAAGGAAGGATGGAGGTCTTGTTACCTATGACTGTTAGATTTGCCATGGAAGGAATTCCCTTGGCTTCTGCCTTTATCTGGCATGTGTCATCTAGCGTCACCTCCTTCATTTCTAGAATGTGTTTCTTTCGGTCCACATGCGTGAGAACCGTTCTGCTGGGGTGGATCTTCAGGTCGTTCCTGAACCATGTGACTGGGATGTTCTCATGAGAGAGCTCCAGCTCAAAGCGAGCTGTTTCGCCCTCCTTCACCGTTTGGTCCGTAATCGGCGTGATACACGTGAGTCTTATACCTATAACGCATTAGTAGGGCATACTCATTGCAGGAAGTTTAACAGGGAAGAAAAGAAACTCCAGGAAACATGGTGGTAGTTGGTCCCTTACCCTCCACTGTGAGCTTAGCCGTCGAGGTGACCCCCAACACTTCTATTGTGTATTCATCCTCATCATCAAACTCGCAGCTGTTTATGATCAGCATGTGTTTCTTCCCATCATCAATGATGTCATACTTTTGGTCTGGGGTGATGATGTCGGACCCTCTGTACCACATGACCTTTGACACGTCCCTTGTGATGACGCATTCAAACTTAGCCTGTTTCTTTTCATGCACAGAAACATCCTCCAGTGGGACGACAAAGCCCATTTCGATTTCTGGGAGGTATGAACAGTAGGTAAGAATGACAACAGACATCGAGACATCACATTGCACCAACACAACACCAACACAACACTAAGACAACACCGCGCTACAGTCAGTAGCCAGTTGATGTAGAAAGCTGTTAGGTACTTCATACCACACCAGTGCTGCGGACATTGGTTCAGAAAGTCTGCATTCTGTGTTAAAACCCTCTGGCCTAACACCGCCACAGTGCCCATGGGCCCTCCAGCTGTCCCTGGTCTTGTTGGCGTGGAGGAGGTGTTGTATTCTAGTCTTGTTTAGGGTCCGCAGTAGGATCTTGGGTGAGAGGTTCACTCCTGTTTCGTCCCATGAGTGTTGTTCGACAAACTTCCACTTCAACTACTCAGCAGGCTTTCTATCTCGACGAGATCCTTCCCTCGCCGTCCTGAAGCTGGTGCCGAGCTGGCTCTGCATTGGATGGCCTAACTACGTGACCACAGATCCCATGATGAGGTCCATGAGGTCTTGGTATGAAGCAGGAGTCAGGATCAGCCTCAGTTCTTTCTTGGTTTCACTGGAGGAATTTCTTCTTTGGAGACATGTAACTGTTCTTACACTGAATCTAAAAGTAGGGCAAGTTGTACACGTGCAGCAAACTGAACCAACAGACTGGTTGTCTTGCAGCAATCTACAAAGGGAAGGTTGTTCTGGTGTGGCACATCAACTGGCTACAACATGTAGCACATAAAACACAATCAGATGGTCCAAGAAGAACCAACTGTACTTTGTGGTGCTTGGACTTGACTTGACAAGCACCACACAATTACACCACACTTAATTAACATACATTAAACATGAACAACAACAAACAGTACACAGAAAAATCGATCTTCTTCAGGAATGGTCAATCTGAAAAACTTGATCCTCTAGTCCTCCCAGGCTGCATTTTTGGGCTAGAGTAGAACTTCATGAAATAAAGACATAAGGTCCATCCTCTTCCATCCTTAATTTCAGGATATGTCCATGGACCTTAAGTCTTTATTTCATTGGGAAAAATAACAGAGCCCAGCAGAAAGAGTGTGACCGCCTTCCAGGAGCAAGGCTTACCGGAGACTGTTAGCATGGCGTTGGTGACGGCGTTCAGCGCTTGGTAGGACACCTCGCCTGACTGGTCAATCTGGACGTTCTTCAGGATCAGTCTGCGCTTGGTACCCTCCATTTGGATGTCACACGTCTGGGACAGGTGGAGATACATTAACAGAATATTGAGATAGGATAAATAATAGATGTATGATGTGTAAACAGACACTAAACAATAGATAATGTAGATAGATTTTAGGTACCGGTGATCTGGTCAGGACCACTCCCTTCAGCTTCCATTCCCCTGGAACATCTTCTTCTGAGATCTCCGTCTCAAACGTCACGTCCTCCTTCTCCACCACCTCCATGCTTGTCAGAGGCTTCAGGATCTCAGCCTCACGCTCTGAAACACACCCTCCATTAGTTGATGGACAGACAGACAGACAGGCAGACAGACGGATGGATAGATAAGCAGAAGGATACATAGATCGATAGATAGACAGACAGACAGGCAGACAGACGGATGGATAGATAAGCAGAAGGATACATAGATAGATGGACAGACAGACAGACAGACAGACGGTAGATAGATGGACAGATAGGATATAGAGATAGGCAGAACGATAAAGAAATAGATGGATAGAGATATAGGTAGATAAATAGCTGGATTGATGGATCAACCTCCTAGTGTGAGCTTAGCGCTGTAGACGCGTCCCTCCACCTCCATGGTGTACTCGGCCACATCTTCAGGCTGGCAGTTCTTAATGGTCAGGGTCAGCTCCTTCCCATCCTTCTTGATCTCGATCTTATCAGAAGGTGTGATCTCCTCTTCTCCTTTAAGCCACTTCCAGTTAGGAGTGTCCTTAAACAGCTCACATTTGAATGTTGCAGCTGCCTTGGGTTTCACATGCTGGTCTCTCAGAGGCTTCACCAGCCAGTCCTTGATGATTTCTGTTGGAGTTAATAGCATGAACAAATCAAACCTAATCAAATCAAAAATCTGGAACCAAATTAAAGCTCAAGGAATGTGTTTCCATTCTGGAAAAGGGTGTACAGTGGTTTGATACATATTTACAATGATAAATAAAACTAAATTCATGAAGTGAAGTAAGTGTAACATCACTCACCAATCACTTTAACGTTGGTTGAAGTCTTGACCTCTGGTTGATTGGCCACTTCACAAGTGTAAAGGCCAGCATCCTCCTCAATGGTGTTCTGGATGGTCACAGCATGACCCAGACCAATGATGTTGATGGAGATTTTGCCAGTCTTCATCTTGAGGATCTTTCCATTCCTCTTCCAGACCACGTCCCTCTCTTTGTTCAGCTCACAGGTCATGTACAGGGGCTGACCTTTAAGGGGTGACGTCTCCTCCTCCAGCTCCTTGATCCATTTCACTGGCAGCTCTGTCAGAAGAGAACAGCATGAATTCAAACTACTCTGCCTCGAGAACCAACTCCATTCCAAAGGACAAGTGATTAAAGTAAATACCTTCAACAATGAGCTTGGCTGTGCATGATATTTCCTTTCCAGCATTCTTGGCCACGCAGGTGTATTCACCAGTATCAGACAGCTGGACATCAATAATGTTCAGCTTGCGGTCTTTGCCATCTGAGGTGAATTTGTGTTTGGGGCTCTCGCGAATGTTGCTTCCATCCTTCATCCAGGAAGTTATGGCAGTAGACGGGGAAACTTCACACTCAAAATCAGCAGATGAGCCAATAGACTCTGCCTCTGTCAACACAATGTTCTGAAGCTTCTTGATGAACTTCAGAGGAACAGCTTTGAGCTTGAATCCTGCGAAGGGCTCCTCTGGTGGGGACGGGCCCTTTCCCCCAGGCCTCAGGCCCCTGCCTCGGCCCCCGTCACCAGGAGATGGGGTCTGTCGTGCTGCAATGGCAGAAAAAAAAAAAATCAGAAAATGATTTGTTTATGACAAACACAGTTAGGAAATGGAATAGAACAATGGATCTAAGATCTTAAATTTAAGAAGAAGAGAGAAGAAGTGTTCTCAACACCTGACACACAAGACAGAAAAGTAAATGAGTATTAAATGTGATCTAGTCTGAGATCAGAGTATAATCTCACCCCCAAGTCCTCGGCCTCTGCCTTTAGAAAGCTCTTCAGCTGGCTTTCCATCTGGACACAAAACAAGAGTGTAAGATTTCATTCAACACTCGAGACAGTTGGACACAGGACCAGACTAACAGGAAACGGATAATCAAAGACATATTATGCTGTGACAAACATACGTTAAACACATTAAATACAAAGATGAACATGTAGAAAATACAGTAATGATGATGATGGTGGCAACAAACAATAAATACAAAGATGAACATGATGATGATGGGGATGATGATGATGGTGGCAACAAACAATGAATACAAATATGAACATATAGAAAATACATGACGATGGTGATGAAGATGAGGATGATAGAATGGGATTTTGAGATGACTACGGAAGTCCAAATCAAGAATCCAAATGATTGACACTAACAATGAAGATCATGGATGATGGAAGAAGGATGAGTTGATTGTAAAGAGGTTAAGAGATGAATGGGTTGGAGGGCGCCATTGGTCACAGATGGGTCAGATGATTAGGATGGATGAGGAAGTGATGAGGCTCCGGGGCATCAGGTGGGATGTTCCTTCTCACCTCGTTTGGCACCAGGCATGCCTGGGGTTTCAACGAACCCATCCTCTTCTCTATCTTCACCTTCCTCTAAGGGCACCATCTCCCAGCCCCAGACCTCCTCCTCCTCCTCCTCCCCCTCTTCTGGCTGGCCCTCATACTCCTCTTCAAACACCTCCTCCTCCAGCTGAGTAGGGACCTTCCTCAGCTGCACTGATCCAGGAGAAATCTCTTTGGACATGGGTACCTTCCCTTTGCTGGGCTTCACTGCGTCTCCAGCCCTCTCCTCTTCTGGGGATGGTTTCCTGGGGACCTTTTTGAGAGACAATGCCTCTGACTCTTTTGGGGAAACTGTTTTCGGAACCCTCATGACTTTTACACCACTTAGTTTTCTATCTATTGGAAGTGATTCAAGCTCTCCAGGCTTTGGTTTATCAACTTTGGGGGAAGGGGTCTTTTTCAGCTCAAACTTCTTGAGCTGCTCAACTGGCTTCAAATATCCCTCCTCTTTTGGCTTTTCTTTAACTGCTGTTACTGATGGAGTCTTTTTCATTTCCAAACCATTCTTGGTAACTGCTTCAAGCTTTTGTTGAATTCCTTCTACAGTTTCTACAGCTGCTTTCTGCAGGGGCTGTTCTTTGGTGGCTGGGTGTTCTGTTCTAGGAGGACTTGGATGTTTGATGGACTTGGCTGGCTTAATGCCCTGCTCTTTTTCACTAATGACAGGACTATCCCTGTGTTGCTGTTCGGTGGGCTCTTTAACTCTCTCTTTTGTTTGTTCTGGTTTCTCTGCCAATTGTTTCTTATCGGGTACTTGAGGTGTTTGTTTTTCGTCATCCTTTGGGATCTTGGTTAAATGTTTGAATGCAACCTGCTCCTTTTCTATATCTGGTGTGGCAGTAACTTTAGCTTTTCTTGAAGGCTTGTCAGCATCTTGTTCTCCTGCTTTTGGAATTTTATCAAGCAGCTTCTTAGGCGTGACCACCTCCTGATCAAACTCGGCATGCGGAGTCCTGGTGGTCTTGGTTATAGGTGGCGGCGGTGCTTCATCTCCTGGTTTGCTAACAGCATTAGTGTGTTCCACGGGAGTCCTGATGGTCCTGGTTGAAGGTGCTGCCAGTTCATCTCCTGGTTTCCTAACAGATGCAGTGGGTTCATCCATCTGGACAGTTTCAGCTTTCCTCCGTGGTCTGACTTCAATGTCTTTCCTTGAATCACTTTCTTTTGTAGCTTTGGGGGGCTCGTTCGCCTCTGGTTTCACATGCTTTTTAAATGGTTTTAATTTAACCATTTCTTGGTCCTCTTCATCTTTTGGCAACTTTTTAATTTTCTTTTTTGCATGGTCTGGTTCAGGCTCTTCCTCCATCGAGGCTTTAGGGATTCTTGTCCATCTGTTCTTCTCCTCTTCTGCCCCAGTGATATCAGGTGCCTCAGAATGGCCCCGTTCAGACCCTTCTTCTTGTGCCGAAAAGACTTCTCCCGTTTTCTCTTTCATGTCAGGATCATCTCTATGATGACGTGCATGAGCTATAGGTTCTGAGTCAGGACGCCTGGTGACCTCAGCCTTAGACGGTGGACTTTGCTTATCACATTCTTCGGGTTTACTTGGCTCCTTTTTCAACCTGATGGTCTGCTGTTTGTCATCCTGGTTTGATGATTTTTCAAAAGGTTTCAATTTAATAGATTCTTGGTCTTTGTCTTCTTTTTGTAACTTACGTATTTTTTTCTTGGTTAAACTCGCTTCTTCAGGAACTTCATCTTTCTCCTCTTTTGTGGTTAAGTTAGCGGCTATTATGTCAACTTTCTGTTGAACTTGGACTCTTTCAGCCTCTTCTAAATACACTAGATTAGTAGTCTCTTCCTCTGCCTTGAAGATGCGTTGGGTTCTGCCCAGGGTGATGAGCTCGCGGTCTTCTCTGTCATGAAGTTCGTGGACTGTGAGCTCCACGTCGTAATGCCTGCTGACTTCTGACTGCTGAGTGATGACCTCCTTCTCAGATTCTGCAGCTTTCACCGGAATTTTCTTAAGTTTGATCATTTCAGGTTCAGGATCCCTCTCTTTGGGCAATTGTGGGACTTTTTTCTTTAACTTCGATGAGTCTGAAGATTTTGCCTCCTTAACAGGAATCTTATCCTTTGGTTGACTACAAAGAGCTGTGTTTAAGATGGTAAATATGTTTTTACAGAATTGTAGACAAATTTACATTTCTTTTGAGACTCAACACACAAACTCATAACCAAGAGCTCATTTGCAATAAAACAAATGAACATTGAAATGCCACATAGAAAATCATACCAAACTACAAAATATATGACAATGAGGTTATCAATTAAGTAAATAGGCAGTTTCTTTTCAAACAGTAAGTTCTATACCTTTAGTTGGTCCTGGTGCTGTGACAGGCCCCTTGTCTGCAAGAATGTGAGAATTGGGAACATGAGTACAGACAACAGTACAAACAAAGGAAGAGGGGCATAGACTGGCATATTAAAGAGAGTTGGAAAAATCATTCTTAAAGAATTACCTTCCATTTGACTTCACCTCAATGTACCTTATATTTCAAACTTTAAAGATTTGATTTGGAGAAAACCAAATAGCAATACAAAAGATAGATCAACATAAACATAAATCTAAAAATTCTTCACGTATATATAAAATAGAAAGAAAAAATCTTTACACACATATATTTAACCAAGCAATGTTTGAATTTGCTTCTATAATTAAAATTTGTCATAAGACCTGAACCTAAAGCTTCGGGTATCCATCTGATGGACAATGTAAACAGTATTATAATATTGTGTAAATGTGAATGCAGGAAGAGGAGTGAAAGAGGTGCTCCAGTCGAGCGACAGATGAAAGAAGAGATGGTAAGAGATGGTACCTTCAGGAGGAGAGGTCTCCATGGTTACGGGTAGGGGACTTTTCTTCTCCACTGGTGCAGCCGTTATCTTCTCCACGGGAGAGACTTTAGCTACAAGAAAGCCAACTCAGTCACATGTCTGGCCATGTATCACAAGCTTTAAAGACTGGAGAGACATGTATACAATGATACAACCAAGAGATAGACTTACATACAAAACATCAACAACATGAAGTACAAACAAACTACCTGGAGGAGCATCCACCGTGACTGAAGGAGCAGGAGGAGAAGCAGGCTTTGCTGCTGGTATTGATGGTTTCTTCTCTTCTTGAGGAGGCACTTGGGAATATAAGGTTCGATATCAAGACCAAGAAAGCAACAAGCTTTTCGACCAAATACACAAATAATAAACAAACATTAGGACACAATAGAAAGACACGAGATTGTTCAAGATTGTTGGTGTTAAAAGAAAAAGTGACCATAACGAAGAATAAATGGGATCCCAAACAAAATAAGTGGTTCCCCGAGTACATTGAAGTCCTTGTGATTACATGACAATACAAGACACAGTTACACATAACGTGAATACATTGAACAGACAAGAGACTGCTACTCAGATAAAGTTCAATGTTCCTGGTGTTCACAAAGCATATGGAAGAGATGAACACCAAGATAAGTTAAATGTACGCACTAATGCACGTTTTCTGCTCATCAAGAGGTAATCTTGTGTCTTGAGACACATAAGATTAAAAGTAGTGGAAAGTATGGCAAGAGTGCGATGTAAAATAACATCTCTACATTAAAAGCGTAAGAGGGGTTGATCATAAGCGATCATAAGAATGTGATTTGATCTTTAATTGATCACAGAATACCTTTCACTTGGTTTGGCTCTTCAATGTTCTTCATTTGCTTTGTTTTCTTGATGTCTTGCCTTTGTGGGAAAGATTTAGCTGAAGGTGTGGGATGTTGTTGCTCTTTTGGCGACTCTTGTTCAGCAGAAACTGCTATTAATTCCTCCTTAGACTCCGTTTCTCTGGGAGCTTGCTCATCTCCAACAGAGTCAACTTGTTCAGTTTGAAGGACCATCTTAGTTGCTTGTGGCATCTTAACAGCTGTGGCATCATGGGTAGAATGTTTTTTGAATAGGATCAAATCTTCCACTGGAAGAGCAGTAATGGTTCCTTCAGTTGGTTTGGAGACATATCGTTGATCAACCTCTTTTTCCTGTGAAATAGTCTTCTCACAGGAGATTTCCTCTCTACCTGATGATATTGGAAGTGGATGTTCTGCTGTTTTCTCAGGTATCAGTACTTCTCTCTTTGGAAGGCTAGGTGGACTAGCTGTTAGAGACTGGCTAGGTGGACTAGCTGTTAGAGACTGGCTAGGTGGGCTAGCTGTTAGAGACTGGCTAGGTGGGCTAGCTGTTAGAGACTGGCTAGGTGGGCTAGCTGTTAGAGACTGGCTAAGTGGGCTAGCTGTTAGAGACTGGATAGGTGGGCTAGCTGTTAGAGACTGGCTAGGTGGACTAGCTGTTAGAGGCTGTCTATGTGGGCTAGCTGTTAGAGACTGGATAGGTGGGCTAGCTGTTAGAGACTGGCTAGGTGGACTAGCTGTTAGAGACTGGCTAGGTGGGCTAGCTGTTTGAGACTGGATAAGTGGGCTAGCTGTTAGAGACTGGCTAGGTGGACTAGCTGTTAGAGGCTGTCTATGTGGGCTAGCTGTTAGAGACTGGATAGGTGGGCTAGCTGCTAGAGACTGGCTAGGTGGACTAGCTGTTAAAGACTGGATAGGTGGGCTAGCTGCTATAGAATGGCTAGGTGGGCTAGCTGTTAGAGACTGGATAGGTGGGCTAGCGGCTAGAGACTGGCTAGGTGGACTAGCTGTTAGAGACTGGCTAGGTGGACTAGCTGTTAGAGACTGGCTAGGTAGACTAGGTGTAAGAAACTGGCTAGTTAGACTAGCTGTAAGAAACCGGTCAGGTGGACTTGTTGGAGTCTGGCTAGGTGGACTAGGTGTTAGTAACTTGCAAGGTGGACTAGGTGTTGGAGACTGGCGAGGTGGACTAGGTGTTGGAGACTGACTAGATAGACCAGCTGTTAGAGACTGGCGAGGTGGACTAGGTGTTGGAGACTGACTAGGTAGACTAGGTGTTGGAGACTGGCGAGGTGGACTACATGTTGGAGAATGGCGAGAGGGACTTGGTGTTGCTAGGTCCTTCTTGATTTGAGGAGGACTCAAAGACTTAGGAGATAAACCTTTTGCATCTTTGGCAGGAGGTCTGATGTCTTCATATTGTTCTTCCTTTGGTTTGGCCACAGTACCTTGAGTGCTGAGAATTGTAAGTATTTCCCTGTACTCTGTGCTAACCTCATCTCTTACTGCCACCGTTTCTTTTCTCATCTCTCTTCTCATTGGTTCCTTCCTGTGATCACATGATCCCATTTCCTCTGAAACGGATCTGAATTCTGTCAGACCGATCAGCTCACTGGAGCTCTTCTCCAAAGAAAACTTCCTCCTCTCTTCAGAAGATAAGTTCTTCCTCTGTTCAGCTCTTATTCTTGCTTCCTGCTCAGTCTTCATCAGAAGGTGAGCATCTTAAGATACAACCAAGATTTAAAACACCATAGAGCGGTGACAAAGATGAAGACGTAAGGCAACAAACAAAACACACATTTCAGCAATTGTACGGTAAGCTAGAAGCAATCGATTATGAAAACTTCTTGCAGCAAGGTCTTTGGTTCAAAGCATACCTGTGGTGGGCCTGCTCTTATCCGGCTGGGGTTTAGCTACTGCAGATTTATCCTGTGGTAATTCCTTCGGTTTTACTGTTTGATCCATCAAACATCAAAGCAAACAGTAAATATTCATGACAACACAGACGGACACAATATTGCAAGAATTAGAAAAATATGAAGATATGAAGATGAAAGACAAAGAAGATAAGAGGATATGAGTCAATATTAATCAAATTTCAACTCATATATTTACCTTCTTGAGGTTTTTCTGTGATTTGTTTTGACGTATCAGGAGCTTTACGTAGTGGCTTTTGTTCCACTGCTGCTGGTTTCGGTATTTCTGTAACCTTCTTGGATACTTCTGTGCTGGCCACTGGGCTGACTGGAACAAATGTAGTAGCTTCTTGGGCCAGCTCTGTTGGCTGAGGAACGATGCTTGGTTCCTCTCTGGGCCTCCTGGAAACTAGCTTGGCTTCTTCTGAAACCGGCGCTGCTGTTTCTGGCTTGGCTTGCTGTTGCTTCTTAGCCAGTGGCTCTAGAACTTTAACAGTAGGACCAGGTTCTGGTCGAGCCTGTCCAGCAGCAGGTTTAACAGCATGATCAGGTCCGGTTTTTAAAGCTTCTGGTTGGGGTTGCTGGGGTCTGCTTGGAGGTTGTGGGTCATGTTGTTTTCTGGGTTCTGAGACTTAAGAAATAATAATAGTTTATGAATACGATGCTATAAGTAAAGCCACACTCTAACGAGTGCGGCTATAAGTAAAGCCACACTCTAACGAGTGCTATTTCATAAGAACTATGCACATGAAAAAGAGGCAGAAGAAGCAAAGAGCTCGTCTGAAAGAGAACATAGAACAAGACAAGAAAGGGAGGTATCACAGCATCTTTGCAGTACCTTTAGGTAGGGGAACATCTTTCTTGGGCAGAGTAACCTTAGGGGCAGGTCGATCAACAACTGGTTCCTCTGGTCTGGGAACAACTACATCAAATAGATTCAACATTAAACATGTAGTCTATCCTACAGGCAGAGACAGTGTTAAACTTAACGAAGATAAAAGAGGTACTAAACAGACTTAAATACCTTCAGAAGGAATATGTTCTGTTGGTTTGGTAACCTTAGGAGTGATTGTTTGAACCACAGGTTCCTTTGGTACTGGGTCTTAAAGAAACATTTAACACACGTTTAATACTAACGTATTACTGACACATATCACTGCTCAATTGGGGAATCACACTCTCACGAGTGCTTGGCATTAAACATATAGAAAACAATAAAAATACATACATTCCAAAACACAACAGATAACATCAAAAGAGGAAATGAAGAATGGAAGATCAACTCTGCAGTACCTTTGGCGGTAATGGGCAGAGCTTTGGGAGTGGGGACCTTGCTGGCAGATGGCTGGGCCACAGGGACTTTCACAACAGGAACATCTGGTGCTTAGTAAAAGCATCCAAAAAAAGGTTTGAATGTTTATCGCTTTGGTTTAAGTGCTTCTTTTCAACACAAAGGTGATAAGGGTGTCAGAGGACATTCATGCTAGTAGATTTACTATGACATCACATGACAACGTTTCAAATGAAGATATTAGTATCAGAAGAAGATATTTGTTCCTCAAACAAACACCTCAAAGGAGAGCTTCTCTGCTTCAAAGATGTTTGTTTCGGAACTGCAGTTTTTTTTAAGAAAGACTTATTGTGCAAGTGTCACTATTTGATTCACACAAATTTGTCACAGAAAAACACACACACGCATACACACATAGAATGTGTGAAGAAACAGGAAGGAAGAAGAACTCTTCATGTTCTAGGAATACATACCGGCAGCTTTGGGGGCGTCCGGGGTCTTCTGGGGAGGCGCTCTGGGCTTCGGTGGTTCTGGACTAGCTGAGACTCCCTGAGGTTCAGGCAGTGTTTGGGGGTATTGTGGTTTTCTAACTACTTCTGGTTCAGGGAATGTTGAAAGTCCTTGGAGCGGACAGACAGAGACGTGACGTGTCAACAGACAATACATTAGTATCAGAGTGAAAGAAGGAAAAGCAAGAAGAAAGAATCCAATGCACTCCAGTGAGTCATTTCACAGGCATTGTTCTGTAACAGTACAACAGTGATTCACTGAAGGCAGACAACATTAATGACAAACGACAGAAACATTAAAAGATGTAATGTAAAGAGTTGTAAGAGATTGGTCAAACAAAATACATGTTTGCTGCAATTTTAAAAGGAAAGTGTTTAAATAATTTGAATTTCACTGTGATATTGAAGTGTGCTGGGTAATGTACCTATCCCCAGATAAGGACTATATCGTAAGATGTTACCTTGTGGGACTACAGGTTCCTCGTCTCTGCGTGGAGGAACAGGGCTCACTTTGGGTTCAGGCTTCTTGATTTCAGGTACTTAAAAACATTTTCAACGAGTTCAACTTCTCACCAGGTAATGACACACATCACAACACTGAATTTAGACTTCAACACAAGAATGGGTCAAGAATGGAAGAAATATTGGAAGAAATTAAGAAACAAAAAGCATGGCAGAACGAGTCTGACCACATAACGCACCACACAGACTCAGAACAGTACGATGACAGAAGGAAATGTACAGTACAGAAAGATGTTTAGGAATACCTTGGACAGGAGGCGGGGCTACAGGGGCAGGAGGCGGGGCTACAGGGGCAGGAGGCAGGGCTACAGGGGCAGGAGGCGGGGCTACAGAGACTTTCTCCTCTGGTCTGCGGTCAGCTTCAGGAACTTTAACGATAGTTTGACCGTTAGTTTCTAGCTAACATTTGGTTAAAGTGAGACTAGGTTTAAAAGAGCTCAAAGATTTGCCGTAAAGCAGAATTAAAAGCATTGAACAGAGCAAAGAAGCCTTTGTTTGAAACAGTGGGCCAATAATAATTAGCACAATCAGCACACACCTGCTAATTGATCCATAGACCTGGATCACAAACACAATCAGCACACACCTGCTAATTGATCCATAGACCTGGATCACAAACACAATCAACACACACCTGCTAATTGATCCATAGACCTGGATCACAAACACAATCAGCACACGTGGGCCACAAGCCACTAACATAAAGCAATGCTGTATGTCCTAAAGTAGGAGGCCTGCAGGTCTAAATGGAAATAAGCCTAGAAGCATGAGTGGCAGGTTGTTTAGCTCACTATGCTAGCATGGATAACCCGTAGAGCTGTACCTGGGGAAATCCTTGCTTTGACTTGTGTCTTCTCAACACGTTCTTCAACTGGTTTCCTCTCTTCTGCTGGGGGAAGAAAGTCATCTTAGAAAACTACCACATGTAGGATCTCCACTGCTTTGGACCTAGAACTATAGGCCTTAGGACCCACATGTAGGATCTCCACTGCTTTAGACCTAGAACTATAGGCCTTAGGACCCACATGTAGGATCTCCACTGCTTTGGACCTAGAACTATAGGCCTTAGGACCCACATGTAGGATCTCCACTGCTTTGGACCTAGAACTATAGGCCTTAGGACCCACATGTAGGATCTGCACTGCTTAGGACCTAGAACTATAAGCCTTAGGAAACACCCACATATCAGACAATATACATCACACAATGGTACACATAATTCATGAGAAATGAGAATATATATCAGTGAAATGATATGATTGAACACCCAATGAAGAGCAGCAATATCCGAATTGATGTCCATAAAAAGACTATTAAGAATGAGAATACAAATCAGACAAATGATACACATGAAGAATGGCTTGAGATCAAAAACAAAGTCATGTAGACAACAGACAGACGAACAGACAGGCAGCAGGCTGGAGACATAGACGGGGTTTAGAATGAAGGATGAGAATGAGAAGACAAGAGTTCCAACCCCGTGGTAACTGAGGTTGAAGAATACTAAAGAGAAAGGGCTTTTTCTTCGGTGCTGAAGCGCTGATAAGCTGTGGTGTTACAGGACAACTGGATGCTAGCAGACAACTTCCCGTATGGAATAGGAGCTCTTTCGGCAGATCGGTTAAAAGCGATGACTCAAGGGGGGACGTTATGAGTTTAGATGTTTATGGTTTGGGATTAAGGTTTAAGGATGGAGGGTGAGGAAGATGAGGATGAAGATGATAAAACATGTTTTAAATTAGAATCCAGAATTAATAGGCATGAATCCAAGGATTATTAAATTATTATAATTATGATTATAAGTAGTAAAGGATTTGTACCTTTTACTTCAGTTTTCTCTTCGTAGTGATAGAACTCAGATGATTCTTTTGGTAGAAACGTGAAACATTTGTGAACTTCAAAAATCAAATTTCAGTTGGAGATAACATGATTGCTATTACTAGTATTTAGTCTTACCCGTGTAAGTAAACTGAGATGATGTTTCTTGTACTTGAATTGGTGTGTCTTGGATATCTAGAGATGTATCCATACATAAAATTTGAACACTTTACATAATGGTACATTGATGAACCTCTAAGAGGTTCATCAATTATTAGATAATGCAGTAATCATCATTAACTAACAGTGTAATTTTTGGATGTTAACCTAAACTTCACATACTGGTATGTTTGGGGGTCAATTCCATTTAAGCTATGGGCTGAAACTACAGGAAATATTTTTTCGAACTTAAACATTTTCTATTTAATAAAATGTAAAATGTTATTTATTCACAATAATGTAAAACTATAATATAATTTCTAATGACTTTACTTCCATGTTTTTTTTTACTGAAAGGACTTCGATTGCTTTAAAATACTTCAAAATAACATCTACTCACCGTAGGGAACCTGTCCCAAACCAATTTCTGTAAGAGGACGAGGTATCAAGTTTAACAACCAGATAATTGAATTACATATTCAATATCACTGCACAACTATGAGGCAGCTGTAATATACGGACCTTTGCCTGAAAGGTAGAGCTCTGCTGAGCCCCTCGCCTCTCCCACTGAGTCCACACTCTCTACCACGGAGAACAAGCCTAAAGAGGTAATAGAGTATTACAGAATACACGCCTAAGGAAGAAAAAGCTCCCATAAATCCTTGTACCAAGTCACGGTGGCATTATCAAAAGACAACTCGCACTCAAAGGTCGCAGAATGCTTCTCATTCACATCAACGCTTGAGATGTGTTTGGTGAAGTGATTTTGGTCCACCAAAACCAGATATTTGAAGTTCAAATAGAGCTCGTAGCAACATTTCACAATGTTGATCTACTACATTAAACCTCAATATTTAGAAGATTTTACATTATAACCGTTTGAAGTGCGGAAAGAAAGACAACAAGGAAATGAAAGTAAGAGAAAACTAACGTCTACAAAACACAAAGAAACACAGATAAAGCTTGTAAATCACATAATTCAACAGTAGAGGTGGCTGGTTCTGAGAGGCAGCTTGTGGGAAACCAAAGCCAAAGAAGAACTTCCTACCTGCTGTAGGCGCTTCTCTCCAAGTTGACAGTTGGTGATGAACACATGACAATACAACACAGGACACTTTACTGCTTGGCGTCTTACCGGTGACGGTGAGTCTGGCGTTGGAGATGTGAGGGCCACACACCACGCGGTAGTCGCCCTGGTCCCTTACACTGCACTGCTTGATTCTGAGGTAGTGGTGATCCCCCACCATACTAATGTCATACTTGTCACTGTTGTCCAGCTTCTGGGTGCCCTTGTACCAGGACAGGGTGATCTCAGGGTAGTTGATGGTGACCTGGCACTGAAAGGTGGCCACCTGCTTCTCAGCAGCGGTCTGGTCACTGATGTCTTTTAACACAGAGACAGGCTGCAAACCAACACAGGATTAATGATGAATGCATGGACAATTATTCAAATCAGTGCTTTAAACGTGCCAGCCATTTCAAAAACACTGCATATAAGAAAATTGATCAATTAACCTGAACCAACACACATAGCAACCAGAACAGTCAGAAGAGCCTGGTATATCTGATGTTTGTATGAGACTGATGAGGCTGATGAGATGAGCGCCTGTACCTCTGAGCCAGCGCGGCCCTCCAGCTGCTGGATGAGTTTAGCCATGTCCTCCTCGTCCACTCGGCCACCACGCTCCACTTCCTGTAGGACAGGAGATACACCTTTCAGATTCAGGTCTGGTCCTTCACTTCAGTTTATGGTCAAAACAAACCAGGGACACATCTCTACAACATTGATGTATTCCTTGTGGCATCAGGAGTGTCTTTTTTCAAACTTCTTGAACAGATGGTCATAAAGTTACGCCATCACCTGAAGTAAAACAGACCTGTGATCTCAGTTTCTTACGCACCACTTTTCCTGTCTCATCCTCTTTCTCTTTCTTCAAGAAAGCGATAGCTTCAAGAATTGCCCGGTAGTCATGGATGTCATGGTCACGAAGAATCTTCTCATAGTCTTTGGGGTCGTGACCTCTCAGTAGCTCAATAATATCAACCTCTTCCTCCTTCTTCGGACTCTTCTGCTTTGATGGAGTCCTATGGAGACAAAAAGACTCATTCATATTGTCCCATGGTACGGTCCATGTGATGGGCTTGCACCTGAGGCTAGACCATGACCAGGAGTGCAGAAACCGAGCCTGCCCAACCATGAGACACACCAGAAGAAACAGCACGAGAGGATGTGGAGATTAAGGACAACGGTGTCTCCACACCTCCACAAATCATCCACTGTACATGGCTGTAATGAAACCTGATGAAACATGGCTGCGTAAATCTCCGTGTTTATGAACACCTACTTCTTCAGCTTGGCCCTAAAGTCCCCAACTCCTTCCGTCTCCTCCTTCTTGTTGACCTCCATGTCTGCGCTGCATTCAATCTCTCCGTGCTTGCTGGAGGCCACACATCTGTACTGGCCAGAGTCAGACTTGGTCACTTCTCTGATCTCAAGCTTGGCCTCCTGCCCTTTGTGTACTACAGAGATACGACCACCAGCGCTGATCTGCCTCCACTTCCCCTTCATCCACTTCACATTGGGAATGGGATCACCGCCAACCTTGGCGATAAAGGTAGCAGTGCCCTCTGCAACACACAGACAACAAACAGTAATCTCAAAACCTTCATCACCTTTATTGATATGAGCTTTTTTTAAACAAAACACGGCTGCTAAGGAATGTATAAAACATTGCTTCTGACAAAAATTAGATAATACTCACTCTCTACCACAGAGACACTCTTGGGCTCCTCGATGAAGAAGAGGTTGTCCAGACGCTTTGTGGGAGAAGGTGCAGCAGCTGCTGCTGCTACCGCCTCACTAGGTGCAGCCTTGGTCCCTTTGTCTGATGGGATATTGTTACCAGTCAATAGTAGCAGTGAAGAACCGTTAAAATAGGATCACACTGTAATACAAGTTATATCATTATTAACCAACGAGTACAAATGGTGATAGTATTAGTAGTGGAGATTTTACAGATGAATAGCACTACTAAATGTACTTACCCTGCTGCAGTAGAAGTATTAGTACTAGACAAGCACAGTTTTTGCGGTAGAATTAGTAAAATCGTAAGTAAAGGCAATTTCGACAACAAGCTAAGAACGAGACGGATGCACTAAAGCAATAACTAGGCCTGATGGAAAGTACAATCCTTTGACCTGCAAGCAAAAGTACTTCTTTATAATATTCAAATAAAATAAATAATTAGATGAGACTGAAGCCGAATGATTAAAATGCATAGGTTTGTCATGATATCAGTAAGTACAGAGATCAGGGTGGCAGTCATGACATCATTTGATCATATTATCATCAGGTATTCTCAATGAATCATGTTTGCCTATATGCAGACAGTCCTGTTCTGCTGCACGAAAGCAGATTAGAACCCTAGACAAGGACCCTTTCAACACCTTAAACAGCAGTTTCAATTCTCTGGAAATGGTCTCCAACGTGTGGATGTTAAAAGAGCTGGACCAAAAAAATAACGCACGGCCCATCATAACGTATTATCAAAGAAATAACTGTATTGTAATCGGCTGTCAATGGGTTTACCTTTCACAGTGACCTTGGACTTGCAGAACTGACTGCCCTCAGCATTACTGGCCTTGCAGAGATAATCCCCTGCTTCAGCCTTGGATGCTTTGCTGATTTCCAGGCTTGCTGTACCATCCACGAAAGTAATCCTGGTGTTCCCACTGGATTTGAGCTCCTTTCTGTCCTTCATCCACTGGATCTTCAGTGGAGGAGACCCACAGACGTGGCAGGTAAGGCTTAGCTTGTCGCCCTCTTGCACCGTCTCCGCTTCGAGAGGGATGTCAAATACAGGCGGCTTTGCAGCCTCTGAAAGATTATTTTCCAAAAACTGCATATCAGTGTCAAGGAATTTTAAACAATCCCTTTTTGGTTAAGTTGGTTTAAGTTTGGTTGTTTCATTCAATCTTAAAACCATGTTCAAATGGCAGACTGAAGAAGGTTACAACAGTAAAGAGAGGAGGAGAGGAAGTCTAATATTACATGATAAAGATGATGAAAGTGAAACCCTACTGTATTCCATTTGAACACATACACACCTGAGATAGTGAGGGAAACCTGGAAGGACACTTTTCCAGCCTCATTGGTCGCCTCACAAGAATAAAGGCCCCGGTCAGAGACGGAGGTGTCTTTCAAGCAGAGAAGGGCCGTGTTGGTCCTGAAGCTGACATCATGTTTGTCAGAGCTGTGGATCTGACTGCCATCCTTAAACCAGGAGACGGAGAGGGGCTGGGAGCCAGACACTCGAGCCTCCATCTTCACCACCTTACCCACTGAGTCCTCCATGGATTCAGGAGGCCTCTTGGTGAAGCTCGGAGGAACTTTACTTTCTGTTAGTGAAGGAAAGGTGCATCATTTAGCCCCACGTCATGACAGTGCTTGGACAGAGACTGTATTAACCACAGGGTCAACGGACCATCTCCTCCGGATGTACAAACAGCAGTCAAAGATACAGTAAAAAAGAAGTAATACACAAGTATGTCCCGCTGGGGCCCCCACTAAAGGATG
>OMKX01113157.1:0-10816 GCA_900302425.1 Brosme brosme | reverse complement strand
GCTAAACACTGTTATATATCACTATAGGTGCATTCAAATCCTTTCATTACACACACATGTGCCCGCACACACACACACACATATATACACACACACACACACACACACACACACACACACACACACACACACACACACACACACACATATATACACACACACAAACACACACAGACACACACACGCACACAGACACACACACAAACACACAGACACACACACACACATCCATATCCAAGACATGATTTAAGGATTAAAAAAATAAATGGACAGGTAAATATGACCATAATAGCATAAAAGCAGGGACGTTTCCACAGTTAATCCACAGATTGTAGTTGTTTAAACTTAAATATCATGCACGACAGTGTTATGGCCAGAACCTGGGACAGTAAAGCCTACCAGGTGTGTGAATATTTAGAATATCTTTTCAAACTAATCACGCACAATTTAGACGTGGCTTAGAGTTAATACTTAATCTTTGTCAGGGCTAAAGTAACATGGTTTACACAGTTTGCGACCCAAATCATTACTCTAAAGAACCCCCCTGCTTTTCTACCCTTAACCCTCTCACCCTCTCTCTCTCTCTCTCTCTCTCTCTCTCTCTCTCTCTCTCTCTGTATAGGAGATGATGACCGTGTTCCAGCTGTTACACTGGAACGGGACTTTGAAATCCCTCAAGGAAAGACAGTGCTCACGCCGGGTACGATCTCTTCCCTCAGCCCACCTGGTCCAATAAGACCTGGGTTTAAACTTTCACATTTGTATAGAATAAATGTTTAAATAAAGTTAATAAAGAAAAAATCATTCTCTATTTGAATATCGAAATATAAGGGTTGTCTGTTCCCTTCTCTGAGTGTGATTGCTTATGTTTCTGTATACAATACATACGTATAAATAAAGTTTTCCATTCTGCATTTGAATATTGAACCATTCAGGTTGTTTCTGGTTCCCTCTCTCAGAGCGTGATTTCCTACTTCTGCAAGCGGGGCCTGGACGAGTATCTCCGCAGCAGCATGGCGCTGGATTGGCTTGAGCGCGAGCGGCGGTCGCCGGGCCGACTAGCGGAGGAGCTACAGGTGGCCCAGAGGGAGCTGGTTCTGGCCCGGCGGCGCGGCGTCGAGCTCCGCTTCTACAAGGAGAAAACGGAGATCCTCAGCCTGGCGCTGAGCCAGGCCTACACCCACCACCAGCACCACCACCACCACCACCAGTACCACCAGCATCACCCGCACCCAAGCGCGCCGTCCGCCGAACAAGAGAGCGCCAGCTACGCCGGTGAGGAGGAGCTACACCTCCGCCCACCCCCGATATACGAGCAGGTCACGCTGCCCTGGACCACGCCCCCCGGGAGCCCTTCACCAAGCCTCCGTTAAAACACACACCTGACCGCCAACCTTTAACCTCTGACCAGGGCCCCAGGGTGTTCCACTGGTCAACGGTATACCCTGCAACACACCCTGCTCTGCTCTGGCATCCTAGAAGCAGAGTGAGAGGAACGAGGGACATCCTAGAAGCAGGCTGAGATGAGCGAGGGACATCCTAGAAGCAGGCTGAGATGAGCGAGGGACAGGCAAACTAAGGAGAAGATGGGATTGGTTTCATTCAGAGGTTTAAATAAAACTGGGAACGGGCAGAAGGAAACCACAAATACCCACTGGAGAATTGAAATGTTCTAAGTTATACAATAGAGAACTGCATTAAATATGAAGTATTAAATAACATCAAATACAATCTGAGTGGCTATCATGTGGGCACCATGGGATCTTTTGTGGAGATTAAAATACCAACACTTCGGTTATTGTCAAAGAGCAGTTTGAACATTAGCTGATAATGAAATGTAGCCTATGTGTATCAAACGTGCAGATCAGGTGGTTTTGAACTACAACTATTTGTGTTACAGGTGGTTTAGTTTGCTAAGTCTATTCCTGCAGTATGGCAAACCTGGTATTCACCATTGTTCGCAAAACAATGGTAACAGTGTTTTTTTTATGTATTTATCTAAATAAAACATTGGCTCACTGATTCAACATCACCTGACCAGCTATAATAACATAATAAGTCCGGCCTTGTGACCCACATCAGATAAACCTCAGTAGAATACTTCTGCCTTCAGAGTCCAACATTTTCCTTTTGAAAGACACATTGCTTGTGACGCTGGATGAGTTTATAAAGGGAAATGTATTGACAATGAATGTTACGATTTTTGTCCAAGTGTCTGAGCCTTTATCTTGCTCAAAACAACGTTACAAATAGCTCTTTATTATTTTAATATTATTTTGTATGCAACATTAAGTTATGTTACTAATGTCTTCATACACAAACTATATGCTATGTTTTTTGTAGTTTATTAAAACTGCAACCATGTATTGGAATCGTGGTCTTTACTTTTTGGTTCTCATTGCTGTATTTCGATCATTGAGCAATAACATACATGCATATATTTTCTTATATAACGACTTATTTGACAATCGATATTGAAAAGTTGTAGATGGAGGACTGAGCACTCAGTAGAGCACAAAACAGCCCCATAACATTGTAGTACACATTTTCCTCATTCATTAGTTTATTTTTTTTTTTCAATAAGGCTATCTGCAGCTAGGGGGCGCAGTAGCCCATTTGAGAGGCGTTTGCACCTCTGGCTTTCCGTAGAGAGGTGGAGTAGTGACGCGGTTAGATATCGCGATAGCTGATTTCGTGGAATATAACCAAAAACAAAACAAATGACAGCATCATGACAGCTGATCCGAAGACTTGTTTTTATTGCAAAATGACACTTTACCTCGAATCGGGGAATGCAAATATGACAGTGGGAGTGACGGTAGGAAGTGTTAGAGGAATCGTTGCTTCTTGACATTATTTAATAGACAATTGTAACGCAGAGATATATAGCAAATTAGCTTGCCTGAGTCAAAACGCTTTAATAGATTGTGTAATGACTATCGAAGGTTTCGTTTTCCTCTCCTACCAGGATGTTGTAGGGATCTAGAGACGCATGTATGCCATACAAAAAATAAGACCCAAAACATGTTTACCTCCTGCAAGTCGCTGCTTATCTTGAACAAACAGACTAGGCTCGTGGGTAATCTACCAGCAACCACAACACTGTCCAGCGTGCGGTGGTTTTAATGACTTTGTTGTTGTTTCCAACTAACCCCAAATTGACAACACTTCTTCCCATCAGGCCTGCATTTAGTTTGCTAGATGTGCCTATGATCTGAATGGTATCTGGGGTGACGTGAGGAAGCCGTCAAACATGGAAGCAGTACGACCAAAGAAGAGCAAGTCCAAATCAAGTGGAAAGTCTCAGGTGACTCGCGACAGACATCGTGTATAACCATTAAAGTAATGTTCAACAATAATGCTCAATGAATTTCGCTGTTGACTGCTTCATGATGTGCTGTAGCTCACATGTCACAACTAAGGCAAATGTTAATGAACCCTGTCAAAATCGATTTTCAACTTCTTACACATCTGGTGTTCTCTCAGCTATCTCAGAAGCAGAGGCAAGCAGAGGAGGGGTCTACAGCTCCGCAAGCGGTCCCAGATGAAGCTCTGTGTTCTGGATTCTCTGATATCCCCCTCAGCCTGCCCTATCAGGGGACAGAGGAGCAGGCCCCAGCTCATTCTCCAGCCACCACAGACGTTACCAAAATACAGCCTGAAATTCAGCTGAGCTCATCTACACTGTCGGCAAGTAATCCCCAGACATTGACTCTCTCTACAGAAACAACCCTTGCCACATCCGAGCCGGACTCTGAAATTGAACTCAAAACAAAGAAAACTAATGATGAGCGACTGGTGGAGACTCGAGGCCAGGAGCTCAGAGCTGAAACAGAGAGCACAAAGACAGCCAGCACAAGCCATCAGAGATGGATCGAGTCTTGTTTATCAGCCAAGGTGAACGATAGCCCGGTCGTGCCCAGCGCTCCGGCCCTCTACCCATCTCTCACTGCCCTGGAGGCGGGGTCCCTGATGCAGCCCTCCGAGGAGGCCCTCAGGAGCTGCAAGACGAGAGGGCCGGCGGTGTTGGCCCTGGCTGAGCAAGATACCTCTCCCCCCAGCCTGCAGCCTCTGGGATCTGTAGCAGAACTCCCCAGGAGCAGACTCTACCCAGAGTTGCCCAAGACAGCTCCTGAGGTTGAGGTAAACCGACCACAAACTTTTTAGAAGAGAATATTATGCGTGAAAATCTTTTGTTCTGTTGGATAACTTCTAGAACATGTGCTATAATGCTAGAGCTAGACATTTCTACCCCCATACAACCTATATGTTTGTTATTGGGGAAAGAGTTAACCTAACTAACTAACAGTAACTAACTGCTACTATACGACTACTACTACTACTACTATATAGTAAAACCCTGGCTTCTATATAATGAAAACCTGGGGCCTTATCAATGTGCCCTGCAGGCCTTCTCCCTGGAGCAGCTGGGTGTGTGGGAGACGGGCGGGGGCCTGCACGCGTGGCTGGGCTGTGTGGAGGCGTGCACGGCCCAGTTCTGCACCATGGCCCAGCAGGACGGCCATGAACTCACCGAGCTGCTGCAGAACTACTGGCGCTGCCGGAGACAGCTGACCCAGTCGCACACGCAGCTGCACACGCAGTCGTCCGACTGCAAGAGCACTCAGAACCGTCTGTGGAGCTTCAGAGATGAGCAGCTCACCCTGCAGGTGGGTCTCGCACTGCTGACAACCATGATGAACATGTTCTTATTTTCACCTCACCTCTGTCTGAACTTAATATTTCAACAGACCTCAATGTACAAAAAATATATATAAAAAGTTGAAGACATTGTGTGTTTACATTTTCATCTAGTCATTTAGCAGACGCTTTTATCCAAAGCGACTAACAAGTGAGGTTGAGAACATTTGAAGCATACAATCACAGATTGGAGCAGCTAATGTAGTTAAGGTTTAAAAGTTCCGAGCAGCCCTAGGAATCAGAGCTTCAATCAACAAATAATGCATGACTGACTTTCTGTAAGGCTCACAGAAACACTGCTTCCCTCCAGGGCCTCTGTGCCGACCAGTCCAAGGTGACCGGCTACCACCGCTTTCAGCAGGCAGACTTCAGCCAGTCCGTGCTGTCTGAGCTCGGCAGACTGTTCGAAACACGCTCCGAGCTGCTGCACCAGAAGGTGGTGCTGCACGCGTACACCGCCCTTCTGTCACGCCTGCAGGTGGAGTCGTATCTGCATTGCCTGTTGACAGGTAAGAAGAAGAGCAGATGTGTTGAAATGTTCTACGTCTTATCTACACGCACACTGTTTTTCTATTGATATGACGTATTCCAGAACGCACAACACAACTTGATTGACGTTTGTATAGCCACAGTCTGATCCTCATATAAACTAAAAGGGCTATATATCACTTATGTAAACCTATGTATATAGAAATTGATAAATAAAACAAAATTATTTCAAGTAAAACGGGCCGGAAGTCTGATGGGCCGCTTGAAACATGGTTGAATGTGCCTGACGCATGCGGTGATGTGGAACGTATGATACGGTTCTGCCCTCACAGACTGCAAGCCACTGCTAATGTGTTTGAGTTGTTGTCAGATTGTGGTGGCGGTCGCACGCTCCAGCCCCTGAAGGAGGCCGTCGGCGTTCTGTTCAGCTTCACACGGAGGGTGCTCGATGACACACAGTTTCAGACCGACATCCACCACTGGCTGGAGAGACTGGTATGGACACACACACACACACACACACACACACTTGCCCATGCAGAGCCCTCTGAATGCCCTTGTGTTGGCAAATGTATAAATACATTTGCCTTGCCTTGCCTTGCCTTGCCTCGCCATCACATGCTTACTCTTGCCATGTCCATCTTGCCAAATATTTGGGGACGTATTTCAATGTTCCTCTTCATCCAACCACTAGGTGGCGGTATTACTACAACTTGGTGGCACTGGAGAGCGACTTTATCTACTATGCCACCTGCTGTGTTGTCCTGCTGGAATGGGAAAGTGGGCAGCCAATTTCCTACAGGTTAATACCGGTCCTATATCCCCAAATGTTAAAATGATGTCATTTTAAAGGGCAACATGCAGGTTGATAAATGTGAGTGGAAAGTTTTAAAGAACATTATTTTTCTATTGCCTACATACTTTCCCCACATTAGTTAACCAGGGTTTGCCAAGCTGGAAGTTGCTCTCTAAACCGATCTGAGTTAAATCGAGTCTCGTTTGAATGTGTTTCAGATCGAGGTGTGGGGCGAGAACGGTGGAGTTCAACATTTCATGAAGGCTCTGACCATCCTCATGTCTCCCGCAAGGTGATCTAAAGTTCCCCCCCCCCACCGCCGTGATCACGTTGAACATCTGTGTGATCACATGACTGACCTCAGAGGATATAGCTTCATTTGACCAATAACAAGTGTTTGAATGCTCTTCCTTTTCCCCCCTGACCTCGGTGACCTTTGTGACCTCTGTGACCTTTGACCCCAGACACAGAGCAGAGTTCCTGGGCCACATGAGGCCGTGTGAGACCCAGAGCTCGGCAGACGCGGGCCCCGCGTCGGGCAACTGGACGCTAGTAGATGAGGGGGGAGAGGAGGTGGGTGAGCAGACATGATCCGCAGGATTGAAGTTGTTGCACTTCATCAGAGGAAAGATTTAAGACAGCTAAGAGGCTATGCAAAGCTGCTTGATAAAAAGCAATAGATCTTAGCTCAAAAAATTATTGTATATAGAATAAAAAGAGTTCAATGAATTGGTTGTGTGTATATTTTGATCTGCAAAGTTGTGATTTGGTGGTGTCTTGTAAATGAGCTGAAAAAGAAAGAACTGAAGATACTAATTTAATATATAATGTCACCTAGTGTGCTAATTCTACATTAAAAATGGATTGCATTTATCTCTCAAGGTCCATCTGAGGGGTCACTTAGGGCTTAGGGCAGAACTATTCAAATTTGTTGACAAGATATAGGATTCATGTGCACACTCATATGTAGAAATTGCTGAATAAGTAACCGAGTCAAATATTCTTTGTCATATGTCCATGTTCAAATTGTTGTGAACCTTCGATCGGTAATGACGGTGATTGGCAGCGGTCTGTCGGGCGACGTGAGCCATGGTAACAGGCTGTATCAGACGACCCATCTGTTGATTATGCCCGGCTCAGGGCTCCAGATGGCTGAGTTCTGTCTGGTCATGTCTGGGCTCTCTGTGTTCCAGGATGAGGACCCAGAAAGCAGTTGGTTGCTGCTGTGTGAGGAGGACCTGATATCTCTGCTCTCCCAGTTCCCCTTTCAGCACCTCTACTCACACATGCTGGGGATCAGCAGACAGGGTGAGCTGCGTACTGTCTATGGTTGCTTGAACCAGTGTTTACCAGCCTCTTTTAGTCTTCTGTACCCCCCACAGCCCCATCAGTACGGTTCAAGTACCTCTTCATCGGCACTTAGACGGAAATGTTTTCCTTTGAGCTTATGTTGTACTATTAGCATACATCATCATTATTGTATAATAGTGTAATTGTCTAGTTGTTAAAGATGGAAGAGAGAGTGATGCATACTTTTATATTTCTGGCCATAACATTATTGATCGACGATCAACAATCAAAAAATATAATAATACATCAGTTACTTAATAGTCTTTTTTTTGGGTAAGACAAAGTAAAATCATAGTCTTTACCCCTGGTACCCCTGGAATCTGCTCATGTACCCCCTAGGGTACCTGTACCCCCTAGTTGGGAATCACTGTGTTAGACCACCATATATACAGTATGTGCCAACTAAGCAGCCTGTCTCTCGCCCTCCCTCTCTCTCCAGGTGTGTACGAGCCCCAGGCCTGCTCCAGTCAGAAGATGATGCGCATCTTTGCTTTAGCTTCCTCGCTCATTGAGGTTCTGGCCGTCGGCCTGCAAACGTACAACCGGGCCAGATACAGACAGCTGGTCAAACGGATAGGACACAGCATCAGGTCTGCACTCACCCAGCACGGCACCTAAGCTTTGCTCTGCTTTCAGTCTTTCCTTGTTTAAATGAGCATTACGTCGGAGAGGAAGGGATGAATGAGACCAGTGATGGCCTGTACTTCTGTCCCTATACGACTCCAGGATGACCGTCTGTTATGTCAGTGACCACTGGGCCCAGTACGTCAGTGTCACCAGCTGTGGAGGGTCCAGCTCCGGCACACACTCCTTGTCCATGGAGAAGCTGCAGCTGGAGTACGACCATCTGTTCCTCAGAGCCGTGGTTCACGTCCTCAGAAACAAGAGGTGAGATCTGATGAACTGGTTCCTGTTCGCGCTTGGCTTTTTTCTACCATGAGAGCACTGCTTCGTACACGTGTTTTGGTAAAATGACGTTTGCAACATCAACTGCAAACGTCAACGCCTGCAACATCAACTCATCCATGGATGCCAACGGGCCAACTTTTCTGCATTGCTGTTTGCTCAAATGTATCTCTGTGATTCCGATGTTTACCGCTATTCTAAACGAATTTCTTGTTCCTTTTGTGTTGTTTCTCGAGTTAAGCACGTTGTATTGATGTTTTGCAATATGAGAAAGTATATATAGAGTACTTTATATTATCTATTGACCATATATTTAGCTTTTATTGCAACTTGAATACTTTTTATGTATTCTTTTTCATTTTATTATTTCTCTTAATTCATTTTTTTATTTACTTGTTTATCTTACTGACCTGCACTTTTGAGGAGAGTTTGAAACACGATAGCAAACTTTTCGTCGTGCATTTGACAAATACAACCTGAAGTGAGGAGTACATTAATAAAGACGCCTGACCTCTCTCATCTCATCTCCTCTGGCAGGCTGGGCATCTGGCTGTTCATGTCGGAGATGCCCTACGGCACCCTGTCCAGCGGTATGCTGTGGAGGGTGCTGTACGTCATGCAGTGTGCCGAGACGGAGGGGCCCCAACCCCTCGGCCCCACAGAGAACACCCACGCCTGTCTGCAGGCCCTCAGAGGTACCCCAGCACCCCCCAACCAAACACACCACCCACACACAGCCACTCAGGGCATGGCTTGTATTCACACCTGACTTTAACGGTGCTGTAGATCAGATTTCAGAACTATTAAAAGGAGTCGTCCGTCAGCTATGAGTGAATGAGCTCTGAGAAAATCTGTTTGGAGTTGACTGCGCCTCCCTCTGTATGAGCCAATTTTAGATTTTTTGACTGCTCCCGGCTCATTTCTGACCAATCAGGGCATATCTTCCCCGATTGGTTCATTGAATTTTCTTACCTTTCAATCACAGGTGCATGAATTGCAGCACTTCTCAATGGTGGAGAAACGTAGAGAGGGAGGGATGTTTTTGGGGTTGTTTAGTTTCAAAATGGTAGCTTCCTTCTGCTCTTTTCTGCCCTCTCTCTACGACTGCTGACTCATACCTACGCACCTTTTAAAGATCCATGGGTAATGTTTTAAATACACTCGATTGAATGAAAGGAACTCCAGCTAGTCCCTGGCATGTCTAGTGGCTGGGGATCATTTTTCTTTGCCCTTCAGAGAGCTGAGGGTGTAGAATGTGTCGTGTGAAGCCATTACAGACTGGAACTGTGGTTAAGGTCTTTACAAATCAAATTGACTTAACCACTGGATACTGTCATACATCCTAACAAGGGGTGCAGGGCTGATCTCTCCTCCTGTGTGTGCGAGTCAGACCCAGAGCACCAGGAGCGGTTCGAGAGCTGGCTGGGAGAGGTGAACAGCTCAGACGGCATCGCTCTCCTCACCGCACTGGCACACATGGCCACGCCCACCCAGCACTCCGACCCCACCTTTATCAACACCATCACCCTCATCATCTACCAGGTATATGACACCGGGACAGGGGCGGGACAAACTACGCCCGCTAGAGGTGCCTGCGCCCAGAGCAACAGAATAAACGTGTGCAGCCACCTCCACTTCATTCACATCAAACCAAATGCAACTTTGTTTGTAGAGCACTTTTCGTAGAGCAATTCAAAGTGCTTAACAAGGGACACAACACAACAGGAACAAGAATTGAGGAATAATCAGCTGTTTTCCCCGTCTTATTTACTGCTACAGTTGTATACTTTTCCCCTTTGAAGCAAAACCACGTCTTAGCAGCAGAGAGACAGAAGAGCACTTAACCCTAACCCTTCTTTTCTATTCTATTCTACGTCTTCGTCTCTCATCTCCCCCCTCCCCCGTCTCCCCCGTCCTGCTCCCAGGTGTCCTACGTCAGTGTGGCCACTAGGGAGACCTACTCCAAGGTGGGCCGGGAGTTGCTGGCTGCCATAGCAACAGCCCACCCCTATGTCATCTCTGTGGTACTGGAGAGACTGAGGGAGACCATACAGATCGTTGGCATGGTAGGCTATTCTCCAGTCATTCACAGTGTGCTAATGGTGCCAGCTATCTATACACGCATGCACACACTCAGCCTCAGTCTATGATTGAGGACAGATAGTCACTGTGTATGTATGCATGTGTGTGTGTGTGTGTGTGTGTGTGTGTGTGTGTGTGTGTGTGTGTGTGTGTGTGTGTGTGTGTGTGTGTGTGTGTGTGTGCGCGTGCGTGCGTGCGTGCGTGCGTGCGCGTGCGCGCGTGTGTGTGTGTGCGCGTGTGTGTGTGTGTGTATGTGCGTGTGTGTTTGTGTATGTGTGTGTGCGTGTGTGTGTCTCTCTCTAGGTGGCCTTGTATCTGTGTAAAGAGCTGCCTCTGTGCCTGTGGAAGCCGCGTGCGGAGGAGGTGTGTGTGATCGGGGCGTGGCTGCTCCAGCACCCTCTCTCTGCGGTGGAGAACCGGCTGGCCTGCGTGGTCCTGGAGGGGCTGCACTGGGGCCACACACAGGTAGGCGCCTCACAGGTATTCTACACA
>OMKX01113121.1:0-12036 GCA_900302425.1 Brosme brosme | reverse complement strand
CCCTACTTGAGGTAATCGCGCTGGCCACTGCGTGCGTCAGGCTATTGCGTCTTCAAAACGTCTTCTAATAACTTAAAGTCCGCCGAACTTGCTTCAAAGTCAGTCCATAATTCAAATTAAATTGTTTTCTAACGAAATCCTTGAAACTTCGGCTCATAGAGCACTATAGAAGTCGTTCTTAATCGTTGCAAATTAGAAGAGTGCTACCAGCTGCGCCGGAGTTTGTTTGGTTTCAACGTTGCTTTGCTCCTTTGCGGCCCGGTCCTGGTGCGACTTTGGGATTCCAATCCAAGTGATCCATTAGGTTGTCCAAGGTCCAAAGCAAGCTTTTTGACTAATGTAGTGACTGATTTGTCCTGAGTTTTTCCTTGTCACTCGGTGACGACTGAGGGAATCCTTGACGCTTGTATAGGTTACTTGCAATAAACCAAAAAATGAAGATCCACGAAAAATCGAGCGTTCCAAACATCGTTGGGGTTTAATGACCAAAAGGAAGGTTTTACAGATGCATTAACTAAAGAATTTACAATGAGCAGCATGCGCATCAAAACCAGCAAGCAAGCAGAGACAAGGTCAAAAAGCTGTGTGCTCTCAGTCGGCCACGCCTCCTTCCCGGTCTCCTTCCTATTTATAGCCTTTGACCTGCAGAGGGCACAAAATCTCGAGCAAGTACTACAGAAGAGGCATGCATTGAAATCAAAGTTAAACAAATAAATAAGTGGCTAAAATGGCTCCTACATAGTCTATGCAGAATGCAACAAGAACGACAAAGAAAGACGATAATTGTGAGAACGTGTAGAACTTTCTCACTTTCTCTGCACATAAAAGGGGTGCTTGGTTTTTCATCCTTTTATACACGTGTGTTCAAGGCGTGTCGCATTTCTACCCCACGCAATGACTATAACTTCTGATCATAATATCCATGTTGTATGAAACTGTAGGACAAGGAACAAGGAAATGTGAAGAGGTTATTAACACAACTGATATGAGCGTGAAATTATAACAGGCTGCTAATTGGTTAATATACTCCAATGACGATTTTCTTTTCATTTCTGGCGATCTGTCATCCAGATTAGTGCATTTCTTTGCTGGCTCTTCAATAGCGCTAGTGCTGCGGAACAATTCCATCGAATCTTTGCACAATGTACGGTACTAAACACTTTTTTCGTTTTATGATCAAAGCAGTGTGTCTCCATTGAAACTTAAGAGGGTCGTGTCTGCAAAAAGAGCCCTCAAACCTTACATTGGTACATTGAAACTCTGCCGAAACAGAGCCGGACTCGGACCAAGAGTGGGTCCGAAAGCCAGTGACCTCCCGCAGCACTTATGCTTTTGGAAGCGTTATTTCATTAAAACATGGGTTTCAACCAATTAGACCGTTGAAGAAATTAATGTCTTCGTCGCGACATCCCTATTTTAAAACATTACAGGGAGAACCCCAAATATATATATATAGGCATAGGCTATATAAATATATAGCTAGGCTATATATATTTTGTGGTGGCGACGGCGGAGGAATGATCAGACGGGAGCCCAGGTTGAAAGCAGATCGCAACTCTCGTGCCCCTTGGTGTGTCTCTGATTTTGACTGGGCAAAGCCAATGTCAATCAACATTCCATCCAATCGGAATTTTGATATGCAGCTTCGCCTTATGGGCTTGTCCCGTGCGCGCACTCGCGTGCACTGAAAATTTCAACAATGAACCAATCAACGTGGGCACCGCCCACATTCCCCACGGCACAGTGTATATACCGCGGCGCAAACAGCGTTCGTCCTCCACGCTATTCTTTCAGCAATTGGAGGGAACAGCAGGTGGGAAACTAGACGGCTACGCCTACAATCATAGAACTAGGGTTATAATAACATAACTATCGTTCTATTTCATCTAGGCTTCGCCTTATGGGCTAAGGTGAAGCTGCGAGCGGAGCCCAATCAATGTACTCCTGCTGGACCCCAGTCACAAAGACCTAAGTCACAGGGCACATCAGACTCAATAAGCCGAGGATGTGCAAAACACAACAGCTAAATAAAAACTCTAATTTCTCCTAAGAACACGCAAAGCGCTGATCAAGAGAATAGAGCGAGTCTGTAACTTCTGACTCAACCCGTATTTCATAGAATCCATGAAAAGAGGGCGATGCAGAGCAACAATGCTTCTCCTACGTCCGCTACCACCGGGAGTGGAGCTAGGAAAAACCCATGCCGCCATCTGCGGCGAGCAACAAGGCACCTCATACGTCCGCTCCCAACGAGAGGCGGTATGAGGAACCCGCTGGCAGGCGTAACAATGAAAAGAGCAGCTAATCGGCTTAACAAAGCAACGAAGAAGCTCTAGCTGCCGGTGAACACACAGTATGTGCAAAACTGGCAACGACTGTATGGCGACGATGGACTAAAGGTCCACACAAGCACACTAATTCACACATAACCTTCTCAATAAACGCGAAGCATATAAGAGACAAGGTAACATCCATTATAAATGGTTACAGGACAGGATATTAAAGACGCCGGTTACGAACCGTAACCAAAGCCAGAATAACCGGTTTACTCTTAATCCCAGTGCAACGCTGGGACGCCACCATGAGGTGATGCCAAGACGGCGTAGCCTACATGAAATAGACAGCGACAAAGAGCAGCTAATTCGGAGTATCAACGCAGCAAAGAAGCTCAAACTGGTCGGAGAACACACCGAATGTGCAACACTGGCAATGACCGTATGCGACGATAGACTAAAAGTCCACACAAGCACACATAACCTTCTCAATAAACGAAAAGCGTATAAGAGACAGGGGAGTGTATTCATAATTAATGGTAGAGGACAGGATATTACGTCGGTTAAAATCTGTAACCAAAGCAAGAATAACCGGTCACTCTTAATCCCAGCGTAACGCTGGGATATCAACATGAGGCACCGCCAGACGGCGTAGCCCACATGAAAATAAACAGCGACAAGAGAAGCTAAATTGGCGTAACAACGCAGCGTAGTAGCTCTAGCTTGCCGGTGAACACAGTGTGTGTTGGCAACGAACAAATGCGAGGCGTATAAGAGACAGGGGTAGCGTTTTCATAATTAATGGTAGAGGACAGGATATTAACAACGCCGGTTACTGTAACCGAAGCAAAAATAACCGGTCACTCTTGAACCCAGCGTAATGCTGGGACAGCACAGTGACAGCGGGTGAGAGCGGAGATAGGCTTAATCGAAGAGCAACGTTACAAATCGTAACAGCTCCGAGAGACAAGCCTATAGCCGTAAAAGGGGCCCCCGACTCCAACACAGAGTGGAGCCCCTGGACATGTCTAACATGTAAAAACGGATAAAAAGGGCCGGGGGAAGACCATGACGCAGTCAGTCAATTGTCCTCCATCAAAACGCCCTAGAGTAGAGCCATCGAAGCGGCCACACCCTATAAATAAATGTAACCTTTATTATTCCCCTTGGGGAAATTCTTTCTCTGCATTTAACCCATCTGGGAGTACTACTATTACTAGTACTACTAGAGTCGGATGTAGGAGAGTGCTGCACTCCCCCCGTCCATATTTTTGCCTGCCGGTCAGTATTCAGACCGGCCACCCTCCGGTTACCGGTCCAACTCCTTAACAAGTAGGCCACGGGTGCCACGGAATGTAGAGACGGGTGTAGTGGCCCATGGCAGCGTCGCTATGACACAAACAACTGTTGTGTTGAACGGAACTCGGCCATCGTTTCACGTACATAGCCAGTGCCCGTACCGGGCACAGGAAAAGCAACTCCGGCTCACTAGAATGAGGCGGGGGGGAAAAACCTTAAGCATAATATCCCTCGACCGAAAGAACTGTAGATGTTCTTTGGGAGGACTGCAGGATTGGGTCTTAGCAGCGCGAAGGAGCTGTCCTTGTTAAGTAACAAACAGACCAACTCACCGGAAACTCATTGGTAGAAAACCAAAGCTAATAAGAATTCTGTCTTAAAAAGACAGATCATCCTATGGGCTTGAGACAGAAGCTCGCAAGGGTCCCTGGATAACCCACACAACATGATGGGAAGATCCCAGCACATGAGCAGAAACAGGCCTAGCCCCACGCAATAATCTCTTGACCAGTGGGTGACTGAAGACCGGTTATCGTCACAGCCTGAGTGGCTAGCCGCAAAACAGCTGCCACATAGACTTTGATATTGGAGAAAGCCAAACCTTTCTCCAGTAAGCACTGTAGGAAACCAAGCACACTTCCCACCTCACAAAGAGATGGGACAATGTGGTTGTTGTCACACCACAGCGAGGTAAGGAGAGAACCCTGAGCTTGTGACGCCTGGGATCCAACCTCTGGCGAGCAAGCCATCGCTGTAGTCTGTACAAAAAGGGCAGACCCAGGGGAACCACGGGGTAGGCAGCTGCCATCAGCCCCAACAGGTGCATGATAGACAGTGCGGTCATGCTCCTGGGAACGCAGGAGAGCACCAACAGGATCGCATCTCGCCGAGGAGGCGAGAGCCTTGTTGTCATCGTGGCCGAGTCTAGGCAAAGCCCCAAATAGACTAGCCGACAGCTGGGGAGCGGGGAGCTCTTTCCAGTTGATGGCGAAACCCAAGGAAGAGCGATGATTATCACCGTCATGGTGTCTCTTCTAGCAGCTTCCTCTGAGTGGCTCAGGACAAGTAGATCGTCGAAATAAAAAATTACATTTTTATTTTTTTGACGTCTGAGCGGCCCCAGCGCAACCTCCACACACTATGAGGAGGTGCGCGGGGCCAGTGAGTAACCAGAAGGCAGGCACTGTCATACATACGCCACGCCCATGAAGGCAACAGGGAAATCTCCTGTGAGCCTTGAGAATAGGGACGTCGAGGAAAAACATCCTTGAGATCCAGGGATGTGAACCAAGCGCCCCCTCTCACACAGTTCTCACTCTCTCGGAGCTATGCTTTGGTGGTGAGCATTTAGAATTTCTGCGTAACAACTGTTTGTTGAATACGCAAGATCCAGAATGTGCTAGTCTCACAAGAGACGAGCCACCTCCGCTGCAAAGCCCTACTCGCAATGGGGTCCTGCAACCTAGCCTCCACCAACCCCATAAGGGACGGGGGACGGTGCTTGAACTGAATGGGAGGTCCCCACCTCAGTGTGTTATCCAACCATGTTGGTAAACGCGTCGTTCTGGCCAACACGCATAGCGCATGGAGAGAGGGCGAGCAGACAGCTGAGAAAAAGCTGTCTGGCCCCTCCCACATTAACATTGTGTGTGAATTGCTCGTCTGCAAGCGGCAATTACCACTGCAGGGCGGGCCGAAGTGACCGAGCGATAGAGGACCGTGCCATGAGCTTAACAGGCAGCTCCGCCTTCTGCTTACAGCCAACAGGCTGCAGGGAGAGAACTTAGAAAAACGAGGTCTAGTAGCTGGTACACGAAACCGTAGAAAACGGCCTCGTGCAACGAGTGCCCAGCCCACTCATGAAGCACACGGGAACGCCGCACGGAGGCGGGAGAACCCGGGCTATACTACGCCGCCCTGCAACCACTTGGCTGAATGGAGGGCGCCTTCACACCGTGTGTGATGGAGTTGCTTTTCTGCAAGCGGACAAACCACACAGAGGTCCCCGCCTCAGTGTGTTATCCAACCATGTTGGTAAACGCGTCGCTCTTGCCAACACGCATAGCGCACGGAGAGAGGGCGAGCAGACCGCTGAGAAAAGGCTGTCTGGCCCCTCTCACCTCACAACGTGTGCGATGGAATTGCTCGTCTGCAAGCGGAGAAACCACTGCAAGGCAGTGCCACAAGCGTAATGGGCGGCTCCGCCTTCTCCTTACAGCCAACAGACTGTAGGGAGAAAGCGGGGGAAAGTCGGGGTCTAGGAGACTGGTACACGAGGCCGCACATACGGCCTTGTGCGACGAGTCCCCAGCCCGCTCATGAAGCACACGGGGACGCCGCATGGAGGCGGACGAACCCGGGCTATACTACGCCGCCATACGGCGTCTGGACAGAGCGCTGCTAGGGTTGACTGCAAGCGAGGTATCCCTCTCGCCTGAGGGGTGGTCCACCCCTCCACCCTGCTAAGCCTGCTATATACACGGTGCCGTGGGGAATGTGGGCGGTGCCCACGTTGATTGGTGCATTGCTGAAAATTTCAGTCTACGTGAGTGCGCGCACGGGACAAGCCCATAAGGCGAAGCCAAGACGGCGTAGCCTACATAAAATAGAACTGTGTTCCGATCTGGTGCAAATGGTAACATAAGTTACATTGAACTGACAAGGGAAATGGAGGCCATAGAGGGCCCCTTGAGACAGCATGATTCAATTGTTTGAAAATAGTTTCAGACATCCTCGCACAATGGATTTAGTCTTCACATAAATAGCCACTCCACCACTCTTTTCAGTTTGTTACACATTGTACCATTGTTAAAGATATCCGGATCCAGAAAATATTTTCTGAGCCTGGTTTCAGAAAACACAATTACATCAGAATCAGTTGAATCCCCAGTCACTTTTTAAAAAAGTACGGAGATTCAGTGTCGATTGCTTGAGTGGTACCGGGCTCGGCCTGGAATTTTTTCCTAGCCAGGTACTTTTTTTAGGGTATTCTTTTAAGTGTATGGGTCTCTGATTTGAAAATCAGAACATTAGATATCGTCTCAAAAATAAAAACAGAGCAATGTCAGTTGCGGAAACATTCTCAACCGGGATTGGTTGAGTTGCATGTGGCAAAAATTGCGGAAATCTCTGAAAACTGCTCAGACAGAAGAAACTTCAGACTGAGTTATGGAGTTAATCTGTGAAAGGTTTATGAAGTTTTAGCAAAAATGCCCTACTAGCCAGGCTTTTGGAAGGCCTGTGCGTTTTTTGGTTTGGCATGGTTAAGGATTTGGAGTGATACAATATCATGTTTATTTCATTGGTGTTAAGGATATTGGAGTGATATAAATGTTTTATGATATATGGTCGATATTTTGTGGACTGCACAATTTTTTAATTAGATCTCTCTACTTCATCTTGTTATTAAACATAATCATCTGATTTCCGGTGCCTAACTGCCATAAAGCCATCCCATTTGAAAAGTGTTCACAGCTAGTAATACTAGATATAATATACTATTGGACAGATAACATGACTTTATAAAATTACCAAGAAGGTCAGTAAAAGAAGGTTGGCTTTTTGTTTGTTTTAACCCATTCAAAGGCCTTGATGCAGTATTATGTCCATGGATTGAATGTCACAAGTTATCTTGACTGATCTTTTCATCAAACATTTAAGTTACTATGCTGTTTGGGGTGTTGTTTTGTGTGAGTTGTCCTGCATTGTGTGATTTGCATTCCCTGCCCATGGACTGCAAATGTAAATTACATGTAAGCGAAGCAGACTTTTATTTGTATTTTATTGCACAACTAGCTCAAGTCTTAGTTTTGGAGAGAAAAAAAAACACTGCCACTCACCACTCCTTCTCCTCTCAAAACCCCATCCACCCTCAATAGGTGAGGCCTGCTAAAACTTTACATGATATTTCGCTACGATGCTGACTCGGAGCAACTAACCTAGATCCCTGTTGCCCTAAAGTTAGCGTCTACATGACAGAATGTGTTTAAGAGCACATTAAAACAAAGACACTTCCATAATGCACCTATAATCAAACAAAAAGCTAGAGCTGTTTTCTCCTGAGTAGGTTCATGTTGTACAGCATAATTTGTCCAATTACTATATGACTGTTTATATGATATTTTCTTTTGTTTCTACCCTTCTTTAGAGCCCACTGCTCTACTCTCAGGGATTCTCTTCTTGGACACTTCTCTGTCTACAGGCCAGCTTGCATTCCTAAACCCTCCCTGTTCAAATCATACACCATCTTTTCTGCCATGAAAGGCCTCTCCAGTAGCCAGAGCCATCATCACCTGGTCTCCTATGACCACTCAGAAGCGCCTCTGGGTCATCACCACCATGACCGCAAGTTGTATTTGTTCAGCCAGATGGACATGTCAACACCCCTTCCGGTTCAATTTCCCCACCCAGCCGAGATGCCGTACCATAATTCCCACCACACTTTGCAACATTGTGACAGTGGCAGCCTAATTCCATATGGAACCTACCCAAGGAGGTGCCATTCCACTTCATCGTCTCACAATCCCGAGGTAAAAGATGAAGTGATGGCTGTGGTGCCATATGTAGGCAGAGGTGGAGGTGGTAAATGGAGTAAAATCCCAGCCAGAGCATCAACCAACTTGGAGCGGTCTGAGTGCCAGTCAGCATTTCCGAGGGATGGCTATCATACACTGCAGTACAAACACATGTCAGGACCCACTGTGGGAATGGGGTCCAACACCAACAACAACGACAGCCCCGGAAGGATCCGTCATTTGGTCCATTCAGTCCAGAAGCTTTTTACCAAGTCCCACTCATTGGAGGGGTCACACCACTCTACATCCCCAAAAGGGGGAAGTCAACGGAACATGAATGGTGGAGGGGTTGCTGGTTGCAGAGTTTTAAGGACCAGCCGAGAGAGGGAAAGTCCAACAGTGGGAGGACACCACCGGAAGCACAGTAAGAGTCATGAACGCTGCAGATCAGCAGAGCCCAAGCATCGTAGCCACCATCAACACCACCACCAGCTTCATGGCTCAGCATCTGCACCTGGATCTGGATACTGGAGCTCTGATGACAACCTAGAGCGGGACCTGTGCCTCTACAAACCCCTCCACCATCACCATCAACACCCCTCTCCGCCATCACCCTCCCACTCACCAATTGTAATGACAATGGCATGCCACCCTAACAGCAACACGGTCCTACAGTGCCCCCTTCCTAACTCCCAAGCTCAGCAGTACTTCATGATAGACCATTATGGAAAGCTCAATGAGCATATACACCATGGCCATTCACACCATCTCAATGGTGTGTTTAAATCATCCATGAGAAACCATGATGGCAACCCAGTCGGTAGCAGCAGTAACAACAGTGGCATCGCAGAAGGAACACGCAGTGCCTTGCTCTCTTTGGGTCCCGCAGAAGCACCAGGGGTGAAGAAAGGGGCATGGTCATCAAGCCTAATGGTGAGCAGGACCCAAGGGTTTGACAACCGCAACATTTCCAGTCAGCCATGTACAGCCGGCACAGGATCTGTTAACCTTAACCTAGATAGAGCGCTAGTCGATACAAATGGCAGTCAGCAACAGGACCCGACTTGCCATTTCCTACAGGTAACTAATGCATACTCCCTACACGCCCCCTACTTGAAAACTACTTGGCTCACTCACTCACTTTTCTCTCTCACACATCTCCGTCCCCTCAGTCTTGAGCTCATTGTGTCTGTTCCCTTTCTCACAACTCACATTTGAACATACCTTTCTGGCCGTCACTATCCTCCATCATGCATCACTGCAGACCTCTTTGGTCTGTCTTCAATTCTGTTATCCAGTGGGGTGTACTACGAAGCTCGATTAGTGGGTTAGTGAGGTATGTTGCGCTCAAAGTCTGGGTTAGCTGTGACACGAAAGTCGCTCTCTTTTAGCGTCGCTGTATCACCATGGTAACATATGCTGTCAACCAAACCTGGTCGGGAGGAGGTTATCAGCTTAACTAAGCTAAGACTTTCGGCTTAGATCGGCCATTTAAAGCTAAGCGCAGCTTCCTAGTCCCTCCTTTGACAATGGCGTCACCATGTGTGGGTATTCCCGTGGACCTCGGAGCCTGTATCATACACTGGTCTCTCGCCGTGCTATTCCCAAGGTTGTAGCTGCGCTCAATACATTGCTAAATATGTTCGTAGTGTTTCCTAGCATTTTGCCCACACAAACTGTCAAGGAAGGATTTTATAAACTTTCAGGTAAAAGAAAACCTCCGCCTGCGTGAGAGAGTGGTAGAGTGGAGGTAGCGCGTCAGTCCTGAGTTTCTGCGTGCGGGGTTCGTCTCCCGAGTGATGTGCATTTATGTGTAGCTTAAAAAGTCCCAATTCTTATGTCATATGGCAGGGGTCGGCAATTAAGTTTGGCCTCGGGCCAATTTTTTTCCAGCCAGTAGGTGGCGGGCCAGCACATTATCAAAGGCTAGTTCAAGGAATTAATCAATGAAAATGCGCGACGCAGGCCCGTCAGTCATACGCCTACCACACACTAGATGACGTAGACGTAGGCCTACATATAAACAAGGGTATGCCCTAATCACGTACATTTCACGCCTGACCACGTTATAAACTGCAAACGCGATTGTGATTATTGAAGTAAAAAATAAAATAAAAAATAAGTTAATTCATAATGTAGCCGAGCGGGGGACATCCCGTTGGTATTTGAATGACTTTATTTGCTGATCTCGCCCCCTAATAACTCTTACTCCTAACCCTAAATGTGAAGATAAAGTGAAAAAGTTGCGCAGTTGTCAGCCTGGTTCTCCAGCGAGGTCTGCCAGGTAAAAGTGTCTGTCTATGCTGGAGAGAGAGCAGTGGTGCGCACCTAAAAAAGCAGCCAACCACTCAACACAACACACACACGCGCCACGGCGGGTGCTGAATGACTGCGCGCACACACACACAGACACACACACACACACACACCACGTCGGGTGCTGACTGACTGCGCACACACACAAACCTCCGTTCCTAGCCTACTCACCGTCAGAAGAGCTGTAGGCGAAGTAGCCCCTCAGAGACTCTGCTTGCGTTACACAGGCGTCTTAAATCGTTTGTGGACTTTTGTCAACAGCTCCTGCCTTTCGCTACGTGCAGTAATCACACAAAAATACGTAATGTCGGGTCGCCATGGTTGTTGTATAGGCCTATAGAGAGGGGTTCCCTTTCATTTAATATTGCATAGTTTCCAATAACTCCCGCTCAGCCCTTCGCAGCTTACGCGTGACCGTGAGGAGTGTGTCTCTAATGTCGCATGATTTGATACATTTAAATTCAAAAACTGTAAAAAAAAATATTAATAATAAAGTTGACTGTATCGGGTCCTTTACATTTAAGCATCCCTAGTAGATTATTTATATTTGGGACAGTCAGTTCGATATTTCATTTTTTTAAATTTTTAAAAAAAAATAAAACTCATATAACTTCTGAATAATCTGGCGGGCCAGTTATTATGTCTGGCGGGCCAGTTATAGCCCGCGGGCCGCCAATTGCCGACCCCTGCCCTAAGGACTCTGCTACTACTAACCTGTTGTAAACACTGAGTCCAACTGCTGAAGTGTACTGAATCACCTGTTGCTCTGTTGTCGTGCAAGTAGGCTACTAACACACCGCTGTCGTGTTGTGATTTCAATCACACAGATGTTGATTCAGATCTGTTGTTGCATGTTCAGCAAACCAGCAGCCAAGAGGCAACCAACTTTACCTTGTTTTTTCCAAACAAACCGTCTAAGTTGAGTAATGCTGTTGCATGTTGTTTAGCTAAACGATGACTGACTAATAGATGTCAATATACCAAGTTAATCTAGTTAACAATTGTTAACTGTTACCTATGTTAAATCGCTTGCTAGGTGCAGAGGTGATTGTAACTAGTTACATTTACTCTGTTACATTAACTTGAGTAACGTTTTGGATAAATTGTACTCTTAAGAGTTGTTTTACTGCAAAATACTTTTTTACTTATATTATTCTAAAGTAACAATACCTACTTGACTACACGTTTTGGCTACTCTACCACCTAGGAATAAACCCACTCCTCGCATTTCTGCACAGAACTTGTGCTCACTATTGTTTTGCACATATTTTTTTAATCTTCATACAATAGAAAGAGCAGGGTCCGGGAGGAGACAGTGGACCAGAGTCCAGCAGCAGCAGGAATGAACAGGGAGGGTCTTCACAGCAGGTGAGGAGAAATTATAACCAAAGTCCTTAGAACGTCTCTGTTATAACTGGCTGAGAGAAAATATTGATAGCATAAAAGGGACTTTGAGGTTAAATTCTACAACAATTTCACTACTACTACTGTATTCCTAATTCTATTTCAAAATGTTGCTTTCCACATATTTTTTAATCTTTATTGCCACAATAGAAAGAGCAGGGTGAGAGAGGAGACAGTGGACCAGAGGCCAGCAAGGATGATCATGCAGGGTCACAGGTGAGAAGAGAATA
>OMKX01113114.1:0-10947 GCA_900302425.1 Brosme brosme | reverse complement strand
TAGGCTACGTCTACCCTCAGGGTACATGTAGGCTACGTCTACCCTCAGGGTACATGTAGGCTACGTCTACCCTCAGGGTACATGTAGGCTACGTCTACCCTCAGGGTACATGTAGGCTACGTCTACCCTCAGTACAGCCCCATGTAGGCTACGTCTACCCTCAGGGTACAGCCCCATGTAGGCTACGTCTACCCTCAGAGGGGACAGCGCCATGTAGGCTACGTCTACCCTCAGGGTACAGCCCCATGTAGGCTACGTCTACCCTCAGGGTACATGTAGGCTACGTCTACCCTCAGGGTACAGCCCCATGTAGGCTACGTCTACCCTCAGGGTACATGTAGGCTACGTCTACCCTCAGTGTACATGTAGGCTACGTCTACCCTCAGGGTACATGTAGGCTACGTCTACCCTCAGTACAGCCCCATGTAGGCTACGTCTACCCTCAGGGTACAGCGCCATGTAGGCTACGTCTACCCTCAGAGGGGACAGCGCCATGTAGGCTACGTCTACCCTCAGAGGGGACAGCGCCATGTAGGCTACGTCTACCCTCAGAGGGGACAGCGCCATGTAGGCTACGTCTACCCTCAGAGGGGACAGCCCCATGTAGGCTACGTCTACCCTCAGGGTACAGCCCCATGTAGGCTACGTCTACCCTCAGTACAGCCCCATGTAGGCTACGTCTACCCTCAGGGTACAGCCCCATGTAGGCTACGTCTACCCTCAGGGTACATGTAGGCTACGTCTACCCTCAGTACAGCCCCATGTAGGCTACGTCTACCCTCAGTACAGCCCCATGTAGGCTACGTCTACCCTCAGTACAGCCCCATGTAGGCTACGTCTACCCTCAGGGTACATGTAGGCTACGTCTACCCTCAGGGTACATGTAGGCTACGTCTACCCTCAGGGTACAGCGCCATGTAGGCTACGTCTACCCTCAGGGTACATGTAGGCTACGTCTACCCTCAGTACAGCCCCATGTAGGCTACGTCTACCCTCAGTACAGCCCCATGTAGGCTACGTCTACCCTCAGGGTACAGCCCCATGTAGGCTACGTCTACCCTCAGGGTACAGCCCCATGTAGGCTACGTCTACCCTCAGTACAGCCCCATGTAGGCTACGTCTACCCTCAGGGTACAGCCCCATGTAGGCTACGTCTACCCTCAGTACAGCCCCATGTAGGCTACGTCTACCCTCAGGGTACATGTAGGCTACGTCTACCCTCAGGGTACAGCCCCATGTAGGCTACGTCTACCCTCAGAGGGGACAGCGCCATGTAGGCTACGTCTACCCTCAGAGGGGACAGCGCCATGTAGGCTACGTCTACCCTCAGAGGGGACAGCCCCATGTAGGCTACGTCTACCCTCAGTACAGCCCCATGTAGGCTACGTCTACCCTCAGGGTACAGCCCCATGTAGGCTACGTCTACCCTCAGGGTACATGTAGGCTACGTCTACCCTCAGTACAGCCCCATGTAGGCTACGTCTACCCTCAGTACAGCCCCATGTAGGCTACGTCTACCCTCAGTACAGCCCCATGTAGGCTACGTCTACCCTCAGTACAGCCCCATGTAGGCTACGTCTACCCTCAGGGGGACAGATGTGGTGTGTTGCCAAATGGTTGTGTACATGATATAGTAATAGTAGTTGGTACAGTTAGGTACTTATGTTATTTATTATATCCATTGGATCACAGGAGTTGTGCATTTCTTTGTTTATGTATTTGGTCAGGTCACCCTTGCAAAATGGATTTTTTATCTCAACCTGGATAAATAAATAAATTCATTTGTGGGGTTGACATACTGGTTATACTTGGATCTACATTTATCTTTTTGGATCTAGGACCTAGGTCATTTGATGTCAGTATGTATGTACTGTGATTATGTTTGATGTAGCAACACTGGAGTCCATCACAAATTCCACCTTTGGGGACAATAAAGTATATTTAGACACACCAGCCCTATATCTTTGGTCAATGTAGAGGTACTAGTGCAGCGCCTGTTCATCTTGCTGTTTGGAAGGGCCAAGGCGTGGCCTCCCGTAGTGCTGCTTGCAGCTTCTTGTGAACTGCTCATTCGACAACTTCTCACTGAAAACGGAAGGCCACAAGTAAGGTGGCATTCGATATGTGCACATTGGTAGAAGACTCTTTACAGAGCCCACCTCTCTGATGGCATGAGCCACAGCTCTACTGGACATAGATTGCTTTGTAGTCCTTCTATAACGGTGTGGAACAGAGGTCCAGTGTCTTATCTTTAGGACAGTTCTTTGGCTTGTTAAAGGCCCCAACCACAATGAGGGCAGCATCAGGCTGTTGGTTTGGTTGTCCACTAAGCAGGTCATGTTAAAGAATCAAGTGAGACAACCAAAACAACAAAATAAACGCATAGTGTAGCAGGAGCTGCCACAACGTGGGATTCATGCTGTAATTACAACTGATGGTGATGCTATAATAACATGGCACATGTTGTGTTTGTTTGTCTCTGTTACAGTACACTTCAGCCCTGACGTATGACGCTGTCCAGGTGATGACTGAGGCCTTCCGCTTTCTTCACAAACAACGAATAGATATGAGTCGCCGTGGAAACACTGGGGACTGTTTGGCAAATCCCGCCGTACCGTGGGCCCAGGGGGTGGAAATCGAACGTGCTCTCAAACAGGTTACCATTTAAATATAGCATCCTATGACTCATTCACATGTTATATAACAAACTAAAGAGTCCATGTTGTGATGAGCTTTTTGGTATGTTTGATGTTCCATTTGCACCAACATTGCTTAGTATGAGTTATTGTTAGATAAAGGTGGTGTATAGTTACAGAGAATTGTTGGATCTCATGTCTTGTATATATTCAGAACCTTATCATCAACAATCAATGACATTATAACACCATCCATCTGTCTGCTTGCACCGGTGCAGTTCTCAATCGAACATTCTGCATATATGCGTCTTATTAAGGCAGCAACGTTGGCTATGTTCCTTTTATTTTGTGCAATACAATATTTTAGTTACAACACAATGCGTAAGGTTATGCTTTTTAACATGTTTTTTTGCACACATACGTGTCATTACACACGCGGCACGGCACCTGTTCTACTTATGGCTGTTTGATTCTCTTATCGGCCATGTTGGCCGGACAAAGAAAGGGCTCGCCGAAACCCTAACCTGATATCAGACAAGCTTAGATCTGGGGGAATGGGGCGTTTCACCTTCTTTCTCTTCATATTTGTTTCGACCAATCATGTTGCCCGAGCTGGGGATCTGGAAGTGCCTAATTGGCTACTGGCGAACACAAACTCGGCCAGCACTAGTAACATTTCCCGGTGGGAAGAGAAGTTAAAACATCCTGTCCGGACACTTACATTCTTAGAAAAAGTGTCTGTGAAGGCTTAAATCCACCCAGTGTAGACGCTTATTAAACCCCCTTCTGAGTGGAAAACCTCCAACAGGAAACACGGTGGAACTCTGCACATCTCAGCTTTGGTTTCAGGCACAGGCTGTGTGCCGTCTCCACCAAGAAGCTCTGCTGCACCATAGTAGGACTGTTGGATCTGACATTACATCGCTAATTACAATGCTCATACTGAACGACGTGAACTAGCTTAAAAATAGTATCACAAAGGCAGCTTACAAAGGCCTTAACCACGGGGATTGTCATCCGAAAACAAGACTGTTTTAAATTTCACAGCTTTTAAATTCAAACTGAAATCGGGGGTTCACTTACCATTTAAATGTTTCATACCACAGAATGATGTTATATAAATAGTAAAATAATTAAAAGTATATCAAATCAAATATAAACCTAATAGGGATTGTACATCAGAATGTATCATTGGATTTTCTGGCGGTACTTTCCCAGTACACTCCTGACCACCAGTAACATTCCTATGCTGCTATGCTTCAGAAATGCAGGCATTACGATGTGACGTCAGGATGTAAAGGCACTAGCACTTCTCCAGGTGTCGCTTAGAACATGAATTATGGGTCTGCTACTTTTATGTAGCAGGCCACAATTAGTGGAGTTAACTAGTCTCTGGTACATAAAACGAGCAGACCAGTATTTGTGTTATGAGCGTCAACTGTGTGTGTTTGCAACAATGGCGCCTCTTTGGAGAGAGTCTGTGATGACCACATTACTCGAAAAGATGTTCTGTTAAAGTGATTTCTTTATAGTCTGTGAGTTTCTGTTCCGTTTTATTTCTTCTAGGTGCGTGTCGATGGTTTAACAGGGAATATTCAGTTCGACCAATATGGAAAAAGAGTCAACTACTCAGTCACAATCATGGAGCTGAAGACCAACGGCCCTGTCAAGGTTAGATATATATATTATATATTAACCGTAATCAATTAACTATCTAATTATCAGAAGAGAAACATGTTATTTATTAATTAATTAATTAATTAATTAATTAATTAATTTATTTGTCAACTGTATGATTGTATTAGAATATAAAGAAGTTAATATATACTGAATTTAATGGATCTGTGTATTTCAAATGTGCTTTGTGTATTTGTGTGTGTTTTAGATTGGCTACTGGAATGAGATGGATAAGATGGTGGTGACCAAGTCCGACCTTTACCCTAATGACACCATGGGCATGGAAAACAAGACCGTTATTGTCACTACTATACTGGTAACGAAGAGCACTTTCTGATATTTATGAAGGCCTAAAAATTGTATTTGTCAAATGTATTTTACTATTTAACTTTGAAATATAAAATGTTTTCAATATTTCATTTTTTTACACCCACAATAATTGTGCTGTTTTATTTCCTTATGTGTATAATTCAATAGTTTTAATTCCAGTTGTAGCCAATAACAGCGGGACTTTAAGAGGTCTAGCTCAGTATTTGCATCTCTCTTTTCAAGAGATCAAAAATTTCGCAACGTTAAATATATTGCTATATTATCATTTGCCATTATGCGAAAAAGATCTACAGAAAGCAAGTTGTCCAAAACAGATTTGCCCCTGTTATTGGTGGAGGCTTCAAGGGGCACAACAGGACTTGAAATAACACATTAGCCGGTTGACACGGTTATTTCCAATACTAACAAATAAGGACCCATAATGATTACAAAGGTCATTTCGGAACTGTATTTGTTGTATGTGAATTTGGAAAATGAAAAATGATACAAAGCTTTTTGAACTACATGTATTATTTAAAGGAAAAACAAAGGGAAGACAATGCTATTGTTATGAAAAGAGCTATGAAATATTTGAACTCTTTTATGGTCTCATGCGTGTAGGAAGCCCCTTATGTGATGTTGAAGAAGAATTCAGAGCTCTTTCAGGACAATGACCGTTATGAAGGTTTGTGTGTTTGTTTGTGTCTGTTTACGTGTGTACGTGTCTTTAGTATGTATGTGTAGATATACATAAAGATATATATCTCTATATATCTATAAGAGAAAGAGATATGTATATCTCAGATTGGTTGTCTCTGATAGGTTTATTATTAGTGTATTTATTATTTTCATATTCTATTACAAAAAAAATTCAATTTTCAATTGAAAATTAGAAGCAATCCATTTGTGACTTGATACCTAGGGCTATCACTGCACACATCAGCTGTCTGAGACTAAAGATAGACTAGTAATGTGATGGATATGTAATGTGAAAGACCTCCCATTACAGTGACCTTGATGTAACTGACGCCGACTCTGTGTCTTGTCCTTAGGCTACTGCGTTGACCTGGCTGCTGAAATAGCAAAACACTGTGGAATACGATACCAGCTGAGGATTGTGGGAGATGGGAAGTACGGGGCAAGAGATGCAGAGACCAAGATATGGAATGGAATGGTTGGAGAGCTGGTATATGGGGTAAGATTAACGTACAAACACAAAATACACACACACACACACACACACACACACACACTTTGTATATAAAGGAGATTCCACAATTCCCAGTACATGCAGATAAACCAGGAAGTGTATGTCCCAAAAAGGGTAGCAGCACTCACAATTTACACTGCAGGCTTTGGGCTCAAGAAAACCTGTGCTCCAAGACCAAAGAAGAAGTACAACAGTACGACTCTCATCCATGCAGATGATTGGTCATTTGCTCTCACTGTCACCACCTCTTACTCTTGTCCCTTCTTCTCTTATAGAAAGCAGATATAGCGGTCGCTCCGTTGACTATCACTCTGGTTCGGGAAGAAGTGATTGATTTTTCCAAGCCCTTCATGTCCTTGGGAATCTCCATCATGATCAAGAAACCTCAGAAATCCAAACCTGGGGTCTTCTCTTTTTTAGACCCCCTGGCGTATGAGATTTGGATGTGCATTGTGTTTGCCTACATAGGAGTCAGTGTTGTACTCTTTTTGGTAAGTAGGTGTGGTGTGTGAATGTGAGTGTGTGAGTGTGTGTGGGCGTGTTTGAATAAATTCCCTCGTAATATCAAAGGCCTCGTCCAAACGTATATGTTCATTTCTAAAAGGTCGTATTTCACTGTTTTGGCGTAGCGACCGCATCAAAACAGAGTTTCAGCTCATGGCTTTTGAGAAACTCATTCCGGGGCGGTTCCGGCATTATAAAATACATATTTTATTTGCATAGTTTTATCTCTTATTGCTAATTCTTTTTCTAGAAGTGTGAATATGCGATGATTCCTTATTTACTATTCATTAGCAGACTTTTCAGCCACAAATACATACACCAAATGAAAGAGTAAATGGGAATGGGGTTTTGGGTTCACAGTACAGTAAGTGAGCTAGCGAGTGACTAATAGGCAAGACATCAAATAATACGATTATTTGTTTAGTAGCATCACAGTTACAGTCTCAAAGGCTAACAGTAAACATGCCCACAGTATACAAAACCCCCTTTAAAGGAATACTATTTTTCCGCGGTACACTACATCATGACGGTCCCACACAGTTCTCTGATTTAGATCGCAATGGATCAACCAAGCCAAGTTCTTGACTTGTGTTGATATACATCCTTGAGTTCCATACAATCACGTCAATCAATTGCAGACAAAAAAAGACTCTTGTAAGTCAACATACACAACTCCTTCAGATATTTTTACCACAATGTTCCAGATACCTTTCTCGCTTGTGTGCGAGGAAGCGTGATCTTGATGCCTCTGTTATGGTGGTATCGGGGCTAGGTGTGACTCTAAGCGTAGTGAAGGTTCAACACGTGGTTTATTCAGAGACACAAGGTAAACGGACATGCGCTCTGGAGGTGGTTCATGAACCATCCAGGTAAAAATTCTGTCTATGTTGGTATGGGCGGAATGGTAAAGAAGCCCTTCTATAGGGTCTGACTTATCTCAGAACTTTATAACTTCAACTTTATATGGTATGGTCTGGACCACTCTATGTGTAGAAGCAGAAGTTAGTCAGAACTGGTGTTAGCACTACTAATGTGTGGAGGACCAATGAGGTTCTAATGTTGGCTTTAATGTTGCGTGGTCTAATGAGGTCATAGAATAAATGAATGTCAAGTTTTCGTGAGGCATGAGCGCACTCGTCATAATTAGTTTCACTTTCTCATGCTTAATCTTTATCATATTTGATGTGGTTATTATAATGCACATACAAAATAAATATGTGATTGTTTGACTGAAAAACGACAATTCGACTCTTTGAAAGACACTTTCGTCTTTTAGGTTTAACGTTCGACTTTTTGTGACAAATCGACCTTCAGGGTACAGCGCTAACAACTTAATCGGGTGTTGTGAACAATCGTGGTCTGCAACATCAACTCTGTTCCTTGAAAAATGAACGGAAAAGTTTGACCATTGACGTCGTTTGTCCGGGACTTGCCTCCTCCGTTGGTCCGATGTGTAAACATGATGTCCATGGTCCATCTTCTCTGCACATGTTCAGGAGAAACGATGTTGCAGACCCCAAACCGAGCCGCCAACAGGCGTATGAAGCGTTACTCTCAAATATTAGAAAATAGCAGAGTGTGACGTTCCCTTCTAATAGTACTTATGTTTAATATGAATATTATATGAATAATTGTATTTTGTTCCAGGTGTCTCGCTTCAGTCCATACGAATGGCAGCTTGAGGAGCCAGAGGATGGGGCGTTGCCATTGACAACGGAATCAACCAATGAGTTTGGAATCTTCAACTCTCTGTGGTTTTCCTTGGGTGCATTCATGCGTCAAGGCTGTGACATTTCACCAAGGTGTGCATTGGAACACATGTTTTAATAATGGGATACGTTGCACTTTGCTGGCGGTCTATCCATCTATCTTCTATCTTCTTGCTTCCCTGCCAGGTCTCTGTCAGGCCGTATAGTTGGAGGTGTGTGGTGGTTTTTCACACTGATAATCATCTCATCCTACACTGCTAACCTTGCTGCCTTCCTCACCGTGGAGCGGATGGTTTCGCCTATAGAAAGTGCTGAAGACCTGGCTAAGCAAACAGAGATCGCCTACGGGACCTTAGACTCCGGCTCCACAAAGGAGTTCTTTAGGGTGAGATGTGTGGGGAGTAAGAAGTCTTCTTTTTGGGGGATTTATGTTTGGAAAGTTGAATCAACCTAGATCAGGGGTCTGCAACCTTGTGTATGTCCCGTCCGACTTTACATTTAAAAGAAAAATCACAGAGCCACTGTGCCAGCTATGATTTTCATCATATGCATTTATTATTACATAAATATGCCCTGTCTAGAGTGCTGATGCCCAGATATCTCCTGATGAATGAACCCCCTCTGCTCCCCTACCATCGGGGCGCTCTGTCGGTCGTAACAGCAAATATCTTCTTGATATCAACCCCTCTCACCTCAAAATGATCAGTCAATATTTTTGCCACATCCTACCCTTTAATGGTACCATGCATCAGCTTTAGACAAACTAGACCCTCACGTATCTCTGCATGGTCACAGTATCTTGTCATTTCTATCCACGCTCTGGTGGAGAGCTGACGTTACCCTGAACACAGACGCACCTTTCAGTGCAAGAGTTTGCTGGTGCTTTACATGTTCAGCCATATCAGTAATGCGCCTTTCTACAGATCTCACAGACATGTCTTTAATCCTGGAGAAGATTGTGTATTTGTTTGGTAATCCATCAAATATAACCTCCAAACTGCTGAGGAAAGCCTCCTTTATATATTCTCCATCCGAGAATGGCTTCCCGTGTTTAGCAATGCACTGCGTGACTTCATAGCTGCCTTCTGTAGCCTGATGTTTGAGGGCCCATAGGGTTGTAAACACACTGTCCTCGTACAGGGACACTGCCTTCTTGATTGATTCAACTCCATCCGCCTCATCTTTGAAATTCTTCTCGTGTCTTGTTTCAAAATGACGTCGTACACTTGAAGTTTGACAGAAAACATTTTCACAGCAATGGTATCAGCTCCCGCTGGTCTGCTGATAAAAGGGAAGGGGTGTCCACGCCTGGCTGTGTGCTGTTAAAAATAAGTGTGTAGTTTGAGACTAGTTAATTATTTCAGTATTCAAAACAAATTATTCTATTATTAACCATTATACATTATCCAAGTTTGTAGTTAGTCAATTACATTAAATATATATATTTTGAAATTGCTCCGCATACCAAAGGTTGCCGACCCCTGACCTAGATACTAGAATGACAATGTTACTTTTACCACTACTACTTCCTTTAATTCCTATGAATTAAACCAAACAAAAAAAAGAGGGAACCTTTGGGTATCATTTGATGTTCTATTCAACCAATGCGATTGGTTACACGATTTTGTGTAGTGTATGATTGGCAAGCAGATTTGGTCATATAAGGTGAAAGGGCCAACGAGTCCTGATTATTGCATCCCTATCTTTCCGATCTAGTCTGCGAGGTCCCAGATGTGAGATGGTTTGGAACGTTATGATTTTAAAAGTTATGAAGTGTTTGCATAGCATAACTATCTAATAATAATGCTGCTGTATATTTAGCGTATTGTAATGTGAATTACTTTTTGATGAACATATTTTCACTAACAAATCTATTTCTGTCTTCTATCCAATGTCAAAACAAATCTAGCGCTCTAAGATTGCCCTCTTTGACAAGATGTGGCAGTATATGAAATCAGCAGAACCCTCGGTGTTTGTTAAGAAAACTCCAGAGGGCGTTTTGCGAGTCCGCAAGTCCAAAGGGAAGTATGCCTACCTGCTGGAATCGACCATGAATGAATACATTGAACAAAGGAAGCCATGTGATACCATGAAAGTTGGGGGGAACCTTGATTCCAAAGGCTATGGCATCGCCACCCCAAAAGGATCACCATTAAGGTGGGTGGATCAATATAACAATGCTGCCCAACCTAAAAGGCTGTGTCCCATTCAATTGACTAGCATACTGCCGAGCGTACTGCCACACTCTGTTGGGCTACAGCAGCTTCTACCCCTTTCAGAGTCATTTGACAAAGAAATTCAAAAATGACTGGAAATCAATCCACAGTGTCAAATCCCTGTTTGTATGCTTACATGAATGATGATATTAACTATACTCAACCAGAGCCACTTCCCAATTTTTGTTTGCAATATCAGCATATATTCAATTAAGGAATAATTTGGAATCATTCTGGATAAAGTTACCTCAATAGCATGCGTGCTTTGGGTCCACAAACACCAAAAACACAAATTTTAAAGTTTTGAAATCCTGCTCGATTGCATAGAAATATTGCAAGGGACCTGGAATCCAGTGAATACGCTGATGCAAATCAGTGTTGGAGTTGGCAGAGAGATCCCAAGTGTGACCAAATTGTCACAATTAAAATGTGGATTGTGTAGTATGGTAGTGTGGCGAATGGGGCATGGCAGTCAACTCGTTGTTATAATAATCCACCTACCCTGATGACATCGTCACAGTGGTTTGTATTAATACCATGGGTACCACCTCTGGTCAGTGGCTAGTGGTGGTTGCCATGACTAAATAGAGGTTATTTGTGTGTGTGTGTGTGTGTGTGTGTGTGTGTGTGTGTGTGTGTGTGTGTGTGTGTGTGTGTGTGTGTGTGTGTGTGTGTGTGTGTGTGCG
>OMKX01113105.1:0-11690 GCA_900302425.1 Brosme brosme | reverse complement strand
ACACATAGTCTTGTATAAACATAACGAATTTATTAAAGAATACTGTGAACAACCAAACATAAAGGAAACAAAGGATCAGGCTGCAGGCCAGGGAGGAGAAGGAGTCACTTGATCAGGGCTGCTTTATAGGCTCCTGAGCCAAGCCTGCTCAGGTGAGCTGCATCTCGTTAGGTGATGTGGCTCCACCAACCAGCTCCCTGCAAGACAGAACACACCAGAAGCAACACCACAACACAAAGGCAACCCTGTGGCCGTCACAGTTTGTTAAAGGTAGACCCCAACATGTTCTCATCTCAAGTTTCAATACAGCACAATATAGCTTTGTGTTGTAAGAGTTTAGTATCTCTTTAAGAGAGTAACGGAGCCAGTGCGTAGCCTGCGTGCGAAAGAGTGGTGAAGCGAGCGAGCGAGGAGCGGCGTATGTGTAGTGAGCATACACTAATTAAGTTGTTAGTACAGCATACGTGAATGTGAAACTATTTTGCAGTTAAGCAAATAAAGCGGCAGCATCACCAAAGACGTTTCCCGTGTCTTGTTGCCAGTGGACTGAGTGAACTGACTGGGTTTAGCTCCGGAGTGAGTAGGAATCTGCGGCCCTGGAGAATAGAGTATCTCCCCTGTGCTTCCCGACTACGGTCTGGAAGCTGAAGCAGGAAAAGCTAACATTGGCGACCACGAAGGGACCGTCTCATGTTCAACAGCAGTGGTGAGAAAAGCACGTCGAAATACACCAATAAGACAATTAGCCTTAAAGTTCATTGTTTTCCACCTGGTGAAGAAGCTAACCGACGCGCTGCGGCCGAAGACAATGTAGACCTATTTGGAAAAGTGGCTAATCACTCCAACCCATTCATGACGCTAACTGCAATGAACGAAAATGAATAAAAACGGACTATGTGATTGAAACAAATAAAATATATGGACATAATAACCCCTTCATCTGTGAAGAAGAGACAGTTAATGTGCGGCAAAGAGTGACTCAAACACCATATGAACCCCCTCGGCTGAGGTTTTCAAGCACAAGCCCCTTTTCCCCTGCCCACGCGGGCAGTTTCATCCAGAGCACACCAGTCTCCCATTATCCACCATGCCCAGCGATGTACACCTCTTGCTGTAACCAAATAAAAGACACTAATTATGGACATTTACAAGAGCAAAGCTATTGTCAGACTGTGCAGTTAAAGGACTCTCCCCCAAAATGTGAGCGCCCCAGGTTATGTGCGCGCCAGCCTCAACGTACACACTACCAGCCTTCGTCTGAGAGTGAGGAAGACTATGACCACAGAGAAAGAGTCCCCACCTTACGTCCTGGTCATTATGATGGCACCACGCCCTGGAAAGAGTTCCTACACCGGTTCGAGAGCTGTGCTCGGGCTAATCACTGGTCAGAAAAGACTAAGACTGTCCAGTTAAAGTTCTGCTTGGTGGGTACAGCAGGTGTAAGCATCCACAGAAACCCACAGTCTTCTCAGTGGGACCACAGCCGCCTGGTGGAGGAGATGGAGAATGCATATGGCTCTTCCTCAGAACATGCTGTGGCAGTAGCAATTGAACTGAGACAGAGCGTTCACGAACTGGGTGAGGCTCTTCATGTTTTAAGAGACGACATATACGGGAAAGTTTCAGTAGCCTACAGCGACAGGACTGAGACTGAGCAGGACGCTATAGGCGTTGAGGTTTTCACTAATGCTGTAGGGGATGCAGACATTGTACAGAAACTGTTGGAACAGCGGCCCCATACACTAGCTCAAGCATATGACATTGCCCGCCACCATGAAACCACCAAGCGGACAGCGTCATATGTCACCAGTCAAATGCAATCAAGGGCACGCAGCATGGCTGAACAGAGACCCCATGCTGCTGTCGTCAGGGAAGGCACAGAGGAGGAGAGAGCAGAGACCGCTGCAGCATTCCCAGCAGCCACCTGGAAGCCTAAGCCTCCTGACGCCAACTACAACAGGTACCACACACAGCATAAACAAAGAGGCCGTAAAGACATTACATGGGAGGAGATTCGCTGTCATAACTGTTCAGGCCTGGGTCACATGAAGAGAGACTGCCCCTCACCAAGGAAAATTACCAGAGCCTCAGCTTCAACAACCTACCCTGAAAACTCAGAGCCTGCCTTGCTTCACCTTAAAACCCAAGGTCAAGAGATGAGCATTCATATGCTTGTGCATGAGCTGGAAGTGTGTGCTGTTTTGGACAGTGGGGCAGGGAAGAGTGTGTTTCCTTTGTGCCAGTACAACGCTATTCACCCAGATGTCAGACCACCACTTCAACCATCAACTACAAAGACTCTGATTGGTGTCGGGCCTGGTGACATACCTGTACTCGGGGTGGCTCACGTTCCTGTCCAGATCAACAACCGCCAGGTGAGCGTGCATTTCCTGGTTGCTGACATAGCTGGTGATGAGGCTCTCCTAGGCCACCCATTCCTGCCCCAAGCCCAAGCACGCCTAGACTTTGGAAACCACCGCATTGTACTGTTCGGCGAGGAAGTGCTGTATTTCCACTCACAAAGCAAACCAAAGGTACACGCAGTAAGGGTAGCCCAGACTGTGGTGCTAGAGGCCGGACAGGAGTATCTGGTGCCAGGCACCAGACACCCATTTCAGGGAACAAGTTAAAGGGGAGGTGATGCTGAGCCCCACCAAAGGCTTTGTCGAGAAGCACAGACTGCTGGTTGCCCGATTCCTGGTAGAGGCTCAGCCCTTTAAAACTTTGCCCCTCCGCATCTTCAACCCTGGAAACACTGCCGTAACCATCAAAAAGGGGGCCATTGTGGGGTTGCTCCAGCCTGCAAAAGCCCTGCAGCCTACAGACACTACAGCCCAGCCAGAACAGACAGCCACCAGCCCCCCTACTGTTCCCCAGCACCTGGAGGAACTCTATGCTCAGAGTTCCACGGAGCTTAACACAGAGCAAAAGCTCCAGCTAGCACAGCTGCTGTGCACCTACGGAAGTGTGTTCTCCACGGGTCCCAACGACCTTGGCCGCACCAGCCTGGTGCAGCATGACATCATGACCCGGCCAGGCATCCCAGTCAAGCAACCACCACGTCGGATGGCGTCAGAGAAGCAACAGGATGCTGACCAACAGATACAACAGGGATTGGAGGCAGGACTGGCCTGCCGCAGCCACAGCAGCTGGGGGTCGCCCATAGTGATGGTACGTATAAAGGATGGGACGTATCGCCTCTGCATAGACTATAGAGCCCTGAACGACTGCACCATTAAAGACGCATATCCATTGCCCCGCATCCAAGACACACTGGACACTCCAATGCAAAATGGTTCAGCACGCTGGACCTCGCCTCCGGCTACTGGCAAGTCGAACTGTCCCCAAGAGCACGCAAAGCAGCAGCCTTCTGCACCAGAAATGGACTGTTCGAGTGGAATGTCATGCCGTTCGGGCTGTGCAATGCTCCGGCGACATTCCAGCGACTGATGGACCGCGTCTTGGCTGGCCTGCAGTGGGAGACCTGCCTGGTCTACCTGGTCGACATCATCGTGTTAGGCAGGGATGTGTCAGAGATGCTGCAGCGGCTTGGCCAGGTTTTCAACCGACTCCACCAGGCCAACCTGAAACTGAAACCTGTGAAGTGTTGCCTCTTCCGCAGCCAGGTAGCCTACTTGGGCCACATTGTCTCTGAGGAAGGTGTAGCCACCGACCCCAGTAAAGTCCAGAAGGTGCAGCAATGGCCAACGCCAACATAGCTTCAGGAGCTCCGCCAGTTCGTTGGCCTTCCATCATACTATCGGCAGTATGTAAGAGACTTTGCTTCCATAGCCGAGCCCCTCCATGCTCTAACAAAGAAACCCACCCGGTTCCAGTGGACTGACGAATGCCAGGCAGCATTTAGCTAATCACTGCACCAGTGCTGCGTTATCCACTCGAACAGGGCAACATGTTTCTGGACACCGACGCAAGCGACGTTGGCGTCGGTTGGCGTCGGTGTTGTCCTTTCACAAGTTCATCAGGGCAGGGAACGTGTGCTGGCCTATGGGAGTCGCAAGCTTTCCAAGACTGAACAGAATTACTGCACCACATGGCGAGAACTGCTAGCCGTGGTGGAGTTCACATCACATTTCCAGCAGTATCTCCTGGGACGGCCCTTCATTGTGCACACTGACCACAGCAGCCTTTGATGGCTAACAAAAATGAAGGAGCCTGAGGGACAACTTGCCAGGTGGCTCGAGAGGCTCGGAGAGTACAACTTTGAGATCTTCCATCGCCCTGGCCGGCTGCACGGTAATGCAGACAGCCTCTCCAGGAGACCCTGCCGCCAGTCCTGTCCATGTAAGCTGCCAGAGTCCTCCCTTCCAGTGAACGTCACTTACCAGGCCGTGCAGTGCAATTTGGACTCCGGCACCTTCCAGGTGATGATGAGTCAAGTGGGGGTAGAGGGACACTCTGCATCCACAACAGTGAGTCTAGTGGGGGTAGACACAACTTCAGCCAAGTTGAAAGATTCAATGCCACCCTGCAAAAGATTCTGGCCACAACAGCTGAGCATTCCCACTGGGACTGGGACCTTGATTCCCTATGCTGTCATGGCCTACAGAGCGACAAAGCACAGTGCAACTGGTTTCACTCCCAACTTCATGATGTTCGGCCGGGAAGTGAGTGAACCGACGGACCTGGTAGCTGGCCTGCCTCCGGACCCCGACACAGCCCCTTCAGCCCCTGAGTACGTCCATCACCTGCGGGAGCGACTGGAGTTGGCGCACCAAATCGCCAGATACGCTCTCGGTGCGTCTGTGGAACGTGCAAATAGACAATATGACAAGAACTGCTGCCACACACAGTATCATATTGGTGATGCTGTGTGGTACCTCATCAAAGGCACACGGAGAGTCAAAAACAAGGTCAGAAAGTTCCTTCCCTCATACGACGGACCATACTTCGTCCTGGGAGAGTTGGATGATCTGGTGTACCGCATCCAAAAAGGCCCAAAGACCAAGATTAAATAGGTTCACCACGACCAGCTGAAGCCCTATCGCTGTCGTGATGTACTGGACAATGCCTGGGCCATGGAGCTGGCTCGAAGCTGGACACCTATGGAGGTGTCACCCCCAGCTTTAGTCGTATGTCCTGCAGACGCTGACCTGGATCTGTCCCAGCTGTTCTTCAACGCCGAGGTTGGGGAGGCCTCCGGCTTCACCTCATCGGATCCGGCGCCGGACACCCCTACAACTGCTGATTCACTCCCCTCCACCTCTCCTCGTCCGTACTCTCCTGTTCCTGGGGACCCTCAGGATAGTGGGGGTAGTGTGGCCGAGCAACATTATCAGAGCCATCGTTCTCAAAGACCTCATCGTCAGCAAAGACCAGTAACCAGGTATGGTGAGTGGGTAGCTCCCTGAGTAAAACGGTCCATGGACAGTTCCCAGAGTTAAAGGACCAGTGTTTAAAGTTTAAAAAAAAAAAGAAGAAAAAAAAAAAGGGGAAAAGGGTTCAAATGTTGTAGACTGTTTTATATTGATTGCCATTGTTCAGTACTATAACGAGAAAAAAAACAACTTGTGTAGGTTAGTGGTTTAATTACCGCATGCACTGTGACAAACTGTTGTATTTTTCTGTTAAAAGGGAATATTTTGAGTAAGTATAAAGTTTAGTTTAGGAAGTTTAGTTTAATATGCTCCAAATCACCACTTTAGGGCTCGGATTAAGTCATAACTTGTGTTATAGGTGTTACTAATGCCTTTTCAGGGTTTGTTCGGTTTTCAGGTGGTATGTGCACACTAAACACACTTGACTGGTACATGCTTTCATTTGCACTGAGAAACTGCACCTTTGCCAGTGCCCCTTACGATGGACTTTACATCTACTGGATCTACTGGTTACATTGGATCCTCTAAAATGGACTGAATGCAAATGAGGAAATGCATATGTGGATGTATGTTACTTACCGGCTGGAGCGGAATTGTGTTATAATTGCCATCCAGAGTGGGGGTAGTGTTGTAAGAGTAGTGTATCTCTTTAGGGTAAGGGTTAGGGTTAGAGAGAGAGTAGCGGAGCCAGTGCATAGCCTGCGTGCGGAGTGAGTGGTGAAGCGAGAGAGCGAGGAACGGCGTTTGTGTGGTGAGCATACACTAATTAAGTTGTTAGTACAGCATACGTGAATGTACAACTATTTTGCAGTTAAGCAAATAAAGCGGCAGCATCACCAAAGAAGTTTTCCGTGTCTTGTTGCAAATGGACTGAGGGAACTGACGGGGTTTAGCTCCGGAGTGAGTAGGAATCTCTGGCCCTGGAGAATAGAGTATCTCCCCTGTGCTTCCCGACTACGGTCTGGAAGCTGAAGCAGGAAAAGCTAACAATATTGTACAACGTCACAGACTTTCCAAATCGACTGTGGACATGGCGCCTTCCGTGCTTCATGTCCGTTCATGTGTTTGCAAAGCCTCAACATTTCTCAAATCATATTTTAGGGTCACGGCCCGCAGCAATAGTGTGCGGTAGAAGAGCAGAAGGGGTGAGTGTGCGCGAGATCATTTGAGATGTCCTTGATTAAGCACGATGAAAGCACATGTGATGAACGGAGTCTGCTACCGGGTCGGACGAATGCGACACATGGTTCACCTGCGAGAGGGAGATTGATAAGTGAGGGCGCAGAGACAGCGCCAAGGCTCTACACACCACATGAGCAGTGAGCATCAACCAACGCCCAGGAGGCCCCGCCGTAGGACAATTGCAGAATTAGCTGATGAATGGCAAGGTTGCATTGCCTTACTCTGTTTTTCTGTTAAATCGGTCACACAGATGGATCATTTGATCTGATGCCCAACTTAATATGCAGGATGGTGCTTGCGGTTGAATTGGCCTCTGGTACGTCAGTTGATAAAGGTGCCTCGGGAGTGAAAATAAAGCAGTCTCATTTCTTTTTTTTAAAGATTTATTTTTGCATTTGTAATGCTTGTATGATAGTTAGATAGACAGGAAGGTATGGGAGAGAGAGGGGAGGACATGCAGCAAAGGACCACGGGCAGGAATCGAACCCGGGTCGCTGCGCAGTCTCATTTCTTTGAGCAGGTTTCTGCTACAGATTTGAACTTGTAGGCCTTACTATCAAATGTGCTGTATAGTATTGTCAATCTGTATGGCGAAATTATTATTCTTAATTCGTATTCCATGGCATATTCAGAAATACACATAGCCCAATTGTAACAATGTCGAGATCCCTCCAATTTCTGAATAACAGGAAGTTGTCTCCCCCCATAGTATCAATTATTTCTAAATAAATGACGTAAGTTAAAAAACATATTTAATAGATGCCGACTCCACTTTTGTAATAATTCACACATTATCACAACACTTTTTAAAGGTTTTGTTTATGTCGCCACCCTGTGTATTCTGCTCAGTGGTCTGAACCGTTGCAGATACCATTAGCACGTTATACCTCTATGTCTAATTCCAGATAATGAATGGCGCTGCATTTGTGGATTGCTCTGTAAAATAGGTAAATATGTATAGTGATGGCCTAAAAGTGATTCATTAATATATATTTTAAACTGCTATAAATGGCTGTGTGTCTGATACAGCCGATCATTTGATATACGTTGGTGATATTATTGATGTCCCCTCCAGATTTATGCCCCCCTCCCCGAGTTGCAATGACATCTGAGCGCTGAACTCACCGACTGTGCCTAATGCATCCAATGATAATCAAGCATTGAGTGTGTAAGGGAACCCCTTGTTTCAGCTGGGATTCCAAAAAAAACTGCATTTTGGGCTGAGAGTTCAAAGAAGAAGGTTGGACGTGTAATCCCCATGGTTACGAGCCGGGACAACTTTGTGATACTTTTCTTAAGCTATAGGCTTACGTTCTTCTAGCACTGAGTGCAGGGAAGGCAGACTCGGGTAGAAGGTACACCGCTGTAGACCAACAGAGACGCTTTAACGGTCTGCACCGCGGCCGGATGTTGGCTAAATGTTGCCGCTGGATTCAGGAGGTCAGATGGACGCTGACGCCAGCACCGTCTCGATAAGGTTGGTACACAGACACACACACACAGACACACGCAGACACATGTAGACACACACGCGCACGCACACAGGCACGCACGTACACGCACATACACGCACACACACGCACATACACGCACACACGAATACTGGGCTGACCTACAGGCCATGGGAGGTTGGCGTGACGGTCTTGTTGTGGTCCCAGCCGCTGGAATCCAGCATGAGGCAAATATATAAATAATGATTACATTTGTCAAACAATCTTACATTAAGGGTATGCTACTTTTGGAACATACATATAGTTAAATCAATTAATGAATCATGTTTTTGCAATTTTTAACCAAACCAGAAGAAGCTGTGCCAAGTTTTTTTTTTAAAAAGCAGTAGACTTTTCATTATACATGGGGATTCAAGGTATAATATGTACAGATCATGTGGATTGAGGAAGAGAGGAAGAGCTCGAGGGGTATGACAAGCAGCCACTTGTAAACAATATAGTCAGATATTATTTTTACATCATTACCTTCAAGTACGGTAGTTTGTGAAATTCACAGCCCATGTTGGATTTTCCTTCCTTTTTTTAACTTGTTACAGAAAGAAAAAAAACGATATTTGGGAGAATATGCATTTATTTTTATTTTATGTATAATAATTGTAATGTCACACCCTACGACAACTTACACTCAATTGTGAAAGAAATCTTATGAGAACACGACCTGATACTTTTCTGCCACCTACTGGCCATGCGTCGTGAAGGGCCTTTTTGACTGAGAATTTTTTGACTGAGAGGTTTATACTTTCTCTTCAAAGATAGGTCTATATCTTTGAGAGAATATTATGTAGACTCGTGTTTGTCTGTTCTATCTATCTATCTGTCTGTCTGTCTATCCTGACCCCTGTATTACTCCTTAATTATTACTTAATATGGAGCCTAAATTAAAATATATATTCATCATTTAATGATAGTTACAGCTTTTTCAGCTGGAGATCACTGTGCATCATTCAAAGTTAAAGAGTCAAATGACAAGTAGCCTCAAAACACAACAATGGGGACGGCAATCAGTGGCGCCTCCAGAAAATTATTCCAGGGGTGGCCAGTGGGGGCCACAGCAAATCTTAGGGTGGCATACTAAAAAAAAAAAAAAACATAACCCAATTTAATAATCTACTATTTATTCTAATAAATCTATATCTATGTAATATGGTGTATACAGACATATTTTGATCTCTTGACTGTTAATGGCAACTCTCAAACAAGCAATCTTGTTTTACATGTGTACGTATACTATCGCCTATCTCACAGTAGCTAAATAGTAGTACCATTTATATAACTGTACTTTTCCTTGACAATTACTGTAGTTTAATTTTGATTAAATGAACAATACATTTGAAAACACCCCAAAAATATTTTTGATATTGCTTTATTGTGCAGTGCACAGATTTACAGCACAGGTTATAATAGGTCCATTTAAATAGACAGTTAAACTATTAAAACAATTAAACAGTTCCATCTTAGAATATTGCCTAAATATATTCACAAGCTTGCCATTTTCAACAAAATCTGTATGAACAGAAATGAAACATTGAAAAAACAATGGACAATACATGAACAGTTCAGATACATTCATTTGCAATGAATTTACAGAAATTGGATTGCTTTGTTTTTACTTGAAAATAAAATTAAGATTGCACTTTGATAGAGATTTCTTGGAAATTATTATAAAAACCAACTACATTTTTTCATATTTATGAAGATGAACTTAGAGAGGGTTTTGCATTTGAACTATTCACAATTAATATTCCTGCACCTGTCAGACTCTTTTCAAAGTAGGATTATTCTCCTGTTGTTGTGTCTTTTTGCAAACACATCCACAAAGTCATCAAGACTTATGGCCTTTGATCTTTTTGACTCAATACTTAGCACCCCTAAGTTGCTCAGTCGCTCATCACTCATCGAATTTCTTAAGACAGTCTTGACCAATTTTAGAACAGAAAAACTACGCTCACAAGCTGCAGTACTTACAGGTAGTGCAAGTGCAATTTTGCAAAGTTTAAACATCTCAGGAAATACTTCTCCATATGGCTCAAGAAAGACTGTGAGGTCTAGTAAACTGGATGGTGTTTCAAGGCCACTAGTTTGCTTCCTGCCCAGTATCCTTTTAAGTTGAGGGATTTCAAATTCAAGATCCTCAGTGTTGCATTTGTATTGTGATGCCAAAGCTAATATTACAGTTTTCTCACAAAATGTGGAACTACCTGGATTCAAGGCCTGTATGCCTTCCATTATGACACAACTCTCCTTTGAAAATCTTCTCCTAATTTCTGAGAGAAGGACATCAAGAATTGGAATGAACGAGCCCGTCCTAAAAGACTCCTTATCTGTGTTGACCTGTCTCTGAGCTATTGGTGTGGATATGTAATAGCCTTCAAGCCTAGAGCTTGGTGTGACTTGACGTCTAGATGCAACACCAACACTGCATTGTTCAGCGAGAGCCATCGCATTGTCCCAAATTTCATTAAAGACAGAGCCTTCTCGATAACTGTTCAATGTGTCAACAAGTGAATCCACAAGGGTAACCGCTACACCCAAATTCAGTTGTGGGGACTGTAAAGCATCAGACAGATACTTAATCTTACCAAAAACTTGTGTCATTGTCAGAAGGAGGGCAATGAACTGGAGATCTATTTGTGCCAACAGACCTCTTGCTTCAGTAGCCCTGTCACCATTTCTCTCTTCAGAGAGTCTTTTCAGTAGGCACATGATAGCCGGCAGTCTATCCTTAACCGTTTTGCATGCATTGTACCGACATGCCCACCGTGTCTCTATCAGTCTTTGTAATTCTCTTGGTGCCCCCTGATACATTTCTCTCTGTACCTCTAGCCACTTTTGATGTACATGGGACCCTGACACAAAAACATAGAGCCTCTGCAAAAGAGAAAAAAAACAATCTGCTTCATTGAGGCATTTCACACTGTCAACTAATACCAAATTTAAGCAGTGTGCATTGCAGTGCACATAGAAGGCTAATGGGGCCTCTGCCTTAATCCGTGCCTGGACACCTGTGTTTTTCCCACTCATGACAGAGGCCCCATCATAACCCTGTCCTACTAAGTGATTTCTGTAATCAAGTCCATACTTTTGCATTAATTGTATAATTTTCTGTGAAAGTGATGCAGCATCCAGGCGCTCTGGAGCTTCGAAGGCCAGAAAGCTTTCCAATATAGAGCCGTTATAGTAGTACCTAATTACAAAGGACATCTGTTCCTTCTTACTGATATCTTTTGTTTCATCAACCATAATGCTGAAGGCCTCACTTTGAGCAACTTCATTAATTATAGAGTTGCGCACCATTTCTGCTAGGCAGTCCAGCATTTCGTTTTGAGTTCCGTGACCCAGGTAAGTGGCATTCTTTTGACTTTTCATTTTTTTATCCACTAATTTGTCATGTTTGGCCACCAGTTCCATGATGGTGAGGAAATTTCCTCTGTTTTCACCATGTTTCTCATCATGAGCTCTTTGAGCAATATTCTGTGTTGCAGTTAGAAGTAGGGTGTCACCTATAGTTTTAACATATTCACGGTTCTCTTTGATTAATTTTTCATGTCCTGAGCTCAGGGAGGCAGAGATGCTTTGTGGCATTTGGTCATAGTCTTTCCAGGAAAACATGGCATTTCTATGGGATTCTGATTTTGCATGTGCAGCAAATCCACCATCTCTG